>JBBIGC010147464.1:0-35940 GCA_037576955.1 Lepidarchus adonis | reverse complement strand
CTCTCTCTCTCTCTCTCTCTCTCTCTCTCTCTCTCTCTCTCTCTCTCTCTCTCTCTCTCTCTCTCTCTCTCTATCGCGCTCTCTCTCGTCCCCAGGTTTCTAACAGGATGAGGTGAATGTCACCTTGTATTGTATCGATGATCCTAACACTCCTGTTTTCCTAACTGGTGTGTGGGTGTGTGTGTGTGTGTGTGTGTGTGTGTGTGTGCGTGTGCGTGTGTGTGTGTCCCTTCCAGTGCCTCCTCATTCATAAACATAGCGTGATCCCCCCTCCTGTCTCACTCCAAGGTCTGACCGCTTTGCCCAGGTGTGTTGCCTCAGGGGTCGTTTCCATGGAAACTGTCGCTGTAGCTGCCACACTCGTACATCTTTTTTAGAACCGAGAGCGCCAAATAACGTTCTCGTGTCTGCTCGAGGTGCGAATCTCACTTCGATTTGATCCACGACACGATTCAGGTTCATCAGGTTTCAACACGATTCACGTAGGAATTGATTCGCTGTCAGGTGATGGGCGGAGCTCTGAATCACACAGGAGAGAAAGCACATGGAGGAGTGTGTTCAGGGCCCTTGAGTGGCACAAGCAGTAAAGCACTGGGCACAGAATGTTTGGTCCTCATCTGTGGCCTAGAGGCCAAGAGCACATTCAGCCTTTTACCAAAATCGGTCCAAATTCAGATTCTTCAGTTTAGTGCTGGAGCAGCAAAGCTGATGTAGAAACACTAGAGTCTCACTGGAGTTTATTCTCTCACTGCACTTCAGCCTCTGCACTCAGCTCCCGAGTGCAACTAGTGCAATACTAAATATTTATTGAGCACTTTTCAAGGTAGTCACTCTTTACACCAAATCTATAAAATAGTTCAACATAATAATTAACAGTATTAATAGAAACAAAAAATAATGAAGTAAAATGTTTCGTTAAATCTCTCGTTAAAAGCCGTTTTTAATGAGATGAGTTTCAAGGACTGAGTTAAAGATGGACAGATCAGTACGGTCTCTATGTGTTTGGGGAGATTATGCCAGGAGTTTAGCATCAGAGGAGATGGGGCCTGTTTGTTTATGGATAATAAATTAACTGGACATGTTTCCGTTTCACTTGTGTTATAAATTCAAGTGATGATCTTATCCAGGTAAATGTCAAATGTGTCGACATTGGCAAATATGTGCATATTAGAACTTACCGTTGGTTTGTAAATGTTGCATCTCTACTGAAATATCCCAACGATTAGCCACCGTTTATACGTTGATTTTGAAACCCTGGTATGTTTTGTGGCTTAAATGGGGCAACAAATCTAAAAACTTTAAAACACATTTGCTAAAAGTATAATTCAGTACAAAAAGATGACATCCCCAAATGAAAAGTTGAATTTAAATGTACTGTTTACTGCAACAATGAACAGTTAGAAAAGAAACACAAAGCAAAGACAGATCACTGACTATGTTCTGTCGCTGAAACGGCGCCACCGCATTCAGCCACTCCAACTTTTTCAGTCCTTTGATTGATCGATTTGATTGATAGGTCTTTATTTGTCAGTACACTTTTACATGCACAGAGAAAACAGACTACATTACATTACAAGCTGGAAAAAGCTCAATTTAACAGAAATGAAAGGAACACCATTTTATTGTTGGCTGGTCAGTGAGTTGAACGACTGGAGGGTGGGAGTACTGCAGCACAGCGCTGTCAATCATCTGTCTATAATAATTACTAATGGTTTAATATCAACACTGTTGCTTCACTGATACGTTATCAACCTTGCTAAGCTTACTGAGGGTGTGTGTGTGTGTGTGTGTGTGTGTGTGTGTGTGTGTGTGTGTGTGTGTGTGTGAACAGGCAAACAACTGTGTGCTTTTGTTTGGGCCTCACTCCGTGAACAAGGCCACCGCAGCTGCAGCAGCTTGCTGTAGTGACACCTTCCTCTCATTAATATTCATAAGGGTGAGAGAATAATTAAACCAGCCATAGCATACGGGACCAATCAGGGTCTGACCTAACCTAAATGCGTCCTTGTGAACAATAGAATACAGATTTGCCTTAAAGATGGATTTCCTTTATTGTTTTTTTCATACTCAGTTAGTGAAAAAACTAACTGAGTATAGTGATGAGAGTACAAACATTGTGTCATAAAGCAGACATGCTTCCCTGGTACATCCTGTCCAAAAATAAGTGTCACTCGGCCGTTAAACCTGTTCAGAGCCAAAATTTAGCTTCTTTTGTTTAGAATTGGATCATGAGACTAGTTTGCCAACACTAGACGTCAGTAGCCTTATCTGTAAACAATTTCAAACCCACAAGCTATAAAACACAACAATTTGTTAGCAATATTAGCCTCATAGCTTTAGCGCAAAGCAACCTTCAAGATTTGGCCACTTGTAACAGAAATCAGGTTTCAGAAAACAAGTGTAAACAGAATCAAAACTCATCCGCTGCCAGCCCTCATCCTTCCCTCTCGACCAATCAAAACTCATCCGCAGCCAGCCCTCATCCTTCTCTCTCGACCAATCAAAACTCATCCGCTGCCAGCCCTCATCCTTCTCTCTCGACCAATCAAAACTCATCTGCTGCCAGCCCTCATCCTTCCTTCTCGACCAATCAAAACTCATCCACTGCCAGCCCTCATCCTTCCCTCTCAACCAATCAAAACTCATCCGCTGCCAGCCCTCATCCTTCCCTCTCAACCAATCAAAACTCATCCGCTGCCAGCCCTCATCCTTCCTTCTCGACCAATCAAAACTCATCCACTGCCACCATTTGTGAATTATTTGGTCGATTTTGCAAATGTCCATCAACCAGATACATGACCGCTTCATTTTAACATCTCCTCACTGCCCTGGACCCCCAGTACCAGTGCGCCAGGCATGCCAACCTTAATAGTGTGGTAGCCTCATCAGCTGTCAGTCAGTCATTCCGCACGCTAGGCCAGCTGGTCTTCAGCTGTAATTAGTCATGTGCAGGCTTCTCCTTCCTCTCTTAGGTCGTTTACGAGGTTCCGCCTCAGTAATGGAAGAATGCGGAGGCTGAGAGATCAGCTCAAACAGCGAGAGTGTTTCAACTCTCCGCTCCTCAGTAATCTTGCAGGCTTATAACTATTTTATGCAATTCTTCCTGTTGCCATGGTGAAGCGCCACAAAAGGGGGGAGGAAAAAAATAAGAGGAGGGAGTGAGAGTGCATGAGGGTGAGGGAGAGAGAAACAGAGAGAGAGAGAGAGGCAGATAGGCGATCACGGTTGTCTTGGATACGACCGTTTTCCCCTGTAAAGTAATGAGAAAGCAAACCTGTGGGAGACCAGGGGGCTATTTTTAGTTGGGCAGCACTTCAGGCGCTTCAGGCCCAGGGATTAGGACCCTGTTTGGGTGTTTGTAGCTGTGGAAGAAAAACTCATGTTACCATTTTTTGGGTGCCCTTCTAAGAAGGGCTTGGTGGAATTTGTGTATAGAATTGGTGTGATAACTGGTCTGGTGTTTAGAATTGATTGGAATAGTCACGCAAAGAATGAACCCACCTCCAGCTGTTTAAGGTGGCGTAGACTTGTGGATGTGGTTCAAGACTCAGCATGACTTGTTGCGTCTGTTGACTTCTAGTGTTTTGAACTGCGGCTGCAGGAAAAATATTGCAACGCCTGAAATGAATGGTCACCAAATCAGCCCAAAGTTTTTTTCAGAAAGATTTTTTCACAGAAATTTGATTTACAATATGAAAGTCGTAGACTTCACCAATATGAATCTTGCTCATGTTGTTAAAGAATAAACAGCTTGTGTTTGTAGTAGAGCTGGGCGATTAAAACAATAATGATTATTATCGCAATATAACTTTTCTCGATTTCAATATAAGACATAAACACAAACTCATACTGTATATGTTTTCACAGACAACTTGAAAAGCCAATTATAATGAAAATACTACTGCACCTAACCAATCACGTGGGTGGAAAGAGTTGGCAATCAAGTAGCTGGAATGGCGTGACAGTCGCCAGGAAAGGTGGATGCGTAGAGTAAATTGAAGCCAGACACACCGCGCTTGCTAATGTTTGCGCTACTTTAGCTGCTAATGCTACTTCATCCACAGACACATTATCAGGAGTGGGAGCGAGAAAGAAAACGACGGCAGAAAATGTTGAAAACAAACAGTGTTACAGATAATATGTCAATGGTCACAGCTTGCTTTTTACAACTGACGTACAACTGATGTCTTTTTATGTATGATCCTTCACCAAACTATAGAAAGAAAACACACTTTTGGAGTCTTGGATGGTTCACTAATTGATCTGTATTGATGCATCAACTAAAATAGTGCATGACCTGAAATTTTGATTTGACACACGAACATTTTTTCCACAATTAATTTTTTTGCTTCATTTTACTTTCATTTTACTTTTTAGAATTTGCTCATGACTCCATCGCTGTATTTGTTCTTTAAAAATAAAATGTTCAGATTGTGATCTGTTTGGATGTGAGAGTTTATGAAAATGTAGCAGAAACTGCAGAAGCCAGTATCACAGAATTGCATAACTGCAAATTTTAAGGTTTTGGAAATGTACAAATCGTTGACTAAAATAATGGACAGAATTGCAGAATCACTTGTGATTTAGTCCCCGAATCAGGAGTAAGTGGTTCTGTGTATAGCTTATTTTAACTGTAGGGGTGACTGAATTCAGTGACTGAAAGCGTTAGGGACTCCAAACCATGTGCAGTGCTAACGGCTCCCTGTTGTTTGTGGTTCATCATTAACCATGCTAGCATTTTGAAGGATGTGTCTCTTCAAAGGGAGTTCCACTGCATAATTTAGTAGTTAAGATGTAAACAGTGTCATTCAGATTGTTTGATTTGAATTCACAGCGGCGGTGAGAGTAACGAGACATCTGAAGAGTTTAATGCCTCTTAAAACTGCTGTGTAGAAAGTTAAATAAAAAAATGCAGAGTTGTTGAAAGGCAATTTTACATTCAACATTTAAACGTATGAACACGTAGCTTCACTGGAAGTTGAGAGTCAGTAAAATGGCTTGTTTTGTATTGTAGATGTGACGCTTGGTTCCATTCACCACCACTGTAAAGAAATTTGAGACTGTAACCATTATCATCTGGAAGATGATTCTCCTACAACACCTATAAAGAGCAACATGTGCTAAACAAATTTATTACAGCAAAGTAAACTAGCTGTGTGATTTAGCATTGTTCACTATATTTGACAATGTTTTTCTTGTGTTCTCCATAAATCTTTGTTTTTACGTTATCAATTTTGGACTTTTTAATGCGCTGAATTTATACAGGCCACCATTACCCCTTTTCCACCGAACTGGTGCCGGTGCTGTTTCCGGTTCTCGGACGGTTCCAAAGTTGGGAACCAATGCGAACCGTCCTGCTTTTCCACTGCACTGGTCCCTGGATTGGCGCTGAGTGACTATGCATAAACTACTTCCATTTCACAAACTGATAATGGCGGAACACATCAAGGCGATTCTCCAGGACTGAGATCATTCCTTCAGGTTCTTTTATATGTTGAAAGAAATTGCCAACGACCGGTGAGATTTGTAATCAATTTTAGCTTATTAGCCGTTTTTTTGTTATTGTAGTCAAGGACTAGCGTTAGCTCAAATGCCCGCCCACACCAGATGACATCACAGGTTCCTGGCCACAGAACCAGTAAAAACCAGTAAAAACTTTTTTTGCAGTGGAAAAGAACAGCTCCGGTTCCAAAATCACGAACCGGAACTAGTGCAGTGGAAAAGCACCACATGTCAGCTTGGGTGCCTGACCTCCACTGACCTCCACTGACAACAATGACCATGGTCCATGGTCCCGCTTCAGTTAAACACTGATCCAATGACTGAGACTCTCATACAAATGAACAGCGAAAGTGAAAGTGACTTTGTCGTTGTGAACACACCCCATCAAACGTCTCGCTGAAAGTGTCCCAATTACAAGCCAGTCATAGCAGTCATCCTCTCTGATTATCATGGGTGTAGGGTGTGTATAATCCAGTCTTTGCCCCATCAGTCAACTCGCAGTCCAGTTGAGATCCAAAATGAATGGCTGCTAAATGGTAATAACGATATACAGTAGGTGAAAGTGACCATTTGTCATTCTGTGCACCACAATGAAATGTGACCAGCATTTAAACCAACCACACGTGGTGCAGCTCTCAACAGCCCCTGGGAGCAGTGTAGCAGGATAAGGTACAGTTGTGCTTGGGACCTGCAACCCTTCAATCACAAGGCCACGTTACTAGACTAGGCTACCGCTGCCCACAGTTTAATTACCAAATCGATATATAAATTTAATATAAAACCCTGATTATTTTCTTGTTTCGCTTTAAATGGCCCAATAGAACATTCTGACTGTTAACGTAAGTAGAACCGCTCTACTAGGCAATTGATCATGACGTTGGCTCTTCAATTAGTAAACCAGCTGAACTGACACCAAACAATAAGCAAGGATTTACACCTCGACCTTACTTCGGTCTCAACACTGCAGTCCAAGTCAAAGTCTACAGGAGATGCTAAGAGGGGTATTGTGAACTAATTGCCTCTGCTACAGTGAGTTCCTCATGCCCCTGAATGGTTAGCCATTCTCTGACCTCCTTCAGCGCTGCGAGGGCTAGTCATGTCAGTTCAAATTCAGTTCACATGTCCAAACTGAACATGGCTCTCCACCCCCATCTTCTAATAAACACACACAGACCCCTTAACAGTCTCAGACACACACACACACACACAGTTGTGCTTTTTGTCTTGATGATTACTGGGTTGCGTCACCACAGGAAGCCTGATGTCACAACATCCAGAGAGAATGAAACAAGAGGAGCAGATGTGGTAATCACCATTAAGGCCCTTGTTGTCCACTTTGAGCATCTGTGGCTACTGCTACAGTGAAGCTATGTTTAGTATGAGGTTATAACTGCATTATGCAGAGCCCCCGCAGTCTCAGTTTCACGAATCTGCTCAGTATTTGGAATTCAGAAAAAGATTCTTGGGGATCTGTATCTCAAAAACAAAGATTTTTCAATTTTGTAACATGCACTGTATCTCCAGAGGGTTGTAGACCCTTTCTGTCCTTCTGAAATCAAGGACGTTAACAGGGAGCCCCCCCCCTCCTTCTACTGCTTCAGGGAGGGCTGAACACTAGCTATGGGCCATTGAGTGAGAAAATGCCAATCCAACTCGTCCCAAAGTTATTGGATGGAGCTGCCTCACTCTGGAGAATGTTCCACACTTCCACAGCATCGGGAGCTTTATATCTTTCTAGATGATGCTTTGCATTGGGCATGGCTCGCGCATTCCATTCTGCTGGTGAAGGTTTTCTATAGGGAATGTACAGGCATGTGCTCCACAAGCTTGGTGTGAATGTTCATTATCGCTTCTGGTGTATTTACCTTTTTTATGTAAAAAATTGGTTGAATTGCTTAGTCCTAGCATCTGCTCTGTGGAGAGTGGGCCTCTAGTACGTACTTGTGTGGAACATTCAAGGCTTCCACAGCTGAGCTGCTTTTCTCCAACCTACGCTGCCTAAGAGTGGAGTGCAGGTGCAGAGATAAAATGCTATAGAAAACCTTTGATGTTTCACTTTTCTTCTAGCGTACACTTTGCTAGCCCTATTAAGCTCTTTGCTGCAGTCTGTTGACTTCATGATTACTTCAGATACTGGGCTGTATTGGGGGTTTGGTTTTTAACTCATTTTCATTGCCTAGTATGAATGGCACAAACATTTTAAGGCTAAGGGAATTTTCGAGAGGTCCAGTATCTGATCAACAGTTCGGTGTCATTGGGGTAATGCAGGGCTTGGATGCAATGGGAAGTCCAAGTACTGGCATCAGAAAGGTATGGCTAGGGTGTTTCCCAATAAACGCCATTGTGGGTTTTTTTTCCTCAACGTGAACTTTTTTTTTTGTGGCGCCATGTTGGTGGGCAAGATCATGGCTTACTCTTCGTAGCTGAGGAACAGCTCTTGCTCAGGAAGGACCTCATTTCTCAGCTGAGATGTCACATATGGACTGACTTCAGTTATACCTTCACCTGCAGCTGAAGAACTAGTAAAGGTTCAATGTAATGAGCAGCAGTGTACATTAGGGGTGCGACAAAATATCGATTTGGCGAAATATTGTCATCCTTGCTCATGTGATCTAATCGATACACCAATGGCCAAACCAATATTTTAATTAATAAACGTTCAGTGCCATTTTGACTCACCAGTGTCACCACTTCATGTCTCCTCTGGGTGGTGCTGCTCAAATGAGTGCAGGACATGGGGAAAGTTGAAGAGGAACTTGCTTACAGACACACAGAGAAAGCTTGGCTGAGAGATGCCCCAGCCACATTTAAATCTAAAGTCTGGGCTCAGTTTGGCTTTTATGACATTGACGGAAGAAACCGTGGATCATTTTGTACCGGGTCGCATCTCTACACATCAACCTACAAGCGAACAAAAACCTAAAAGCCTAAAAAACAAACATGGCTAGAGAGCTTCTTTGAAAAGACCAAATAATTATAATAAAGAGTCCCAACCGATATCTAACATTTGCTAAAATGTCCTCACCCATTATTTTTTATCAAACAAAAACGTAGCTCCGTGAACGTTTAACATGATGCGTCTCGGTACACAGAGGGTTAAACTAGCGTGTTCTACCCTAAGGTTTGCCAGCCAAACACACATCGCTGCTGTGATTGGTGGAGATACGATGACTATCACACATCAACAATATGATTTGTCTTTTGTCTTTTCATGCTGTTCTGTGTCTGTCAGCTTATGTTAGCTTCAAAAAGTTCTAATAAAGTTTCACATTGAGATGTTACTTTATATATATATATATATATATATATATATTACTTTATATATATATTATTATATTACTTGGTTGGTTATGTTGACTCTAACGCCTGGTTACTCCTTTCAGTTTTGTTGTCTATATAGTGATTTATGAAATATGTTCTGGCCGAAGAAACATTAATATCTTTATGAAACTGCCCCTGTGTCGCTGCATCATGATATTATTGTGGCCCATGTATCATACACAGATAAACTTACTGCCAAACTGGAATACTGAAGCACTGTACACAGTTGGTAAAGTGAAGTGCTATTGGGAATGCAGAGTGTATTAGGGAGAATGTACAAGGCATCACGTGATGTCATACACTGGAATGCCACTTGATTAAGCTGGAACTAAACGTTTTTTGTACCAGTTTCATGCCTTAGGCCATTAGAACTTTCAATGTTTTGTGGAGCCAGAGCAGAACATTTGATACCATTTGCCAGATGATGGAAGAGAACAGTCCATGTAATGTGTAGTATTGGTTTTTCACAGTGGTATGAAAAACAATGTGTTATATACAGTACATTGAGTATTGAAATGCTGTGCATTTATAAAGTAAGATATGTAAGAAATATTAGAGACAACTACACTTAAATACACGTCTAAAAGTAAGTTGAACTAATTACACAATAGTCTTATGCAAAGGTCTGGGCACCCCTTGATAAATAACAGTTTTTGGTGATTTTAAAATGGCCAATATTTTCAGCAAACATTGATGCATAGTTACTTTTTATGCCATAAATTGAACAAAATTATTATATTATATATAAGTTTGGGCACCATAAGAGTTCCAATGTCTCAGATTCTTTTTACAAGGCTTCAGACCTTAATCAGCTCATTAGATATGATGCATGTTGATAGTTGTCATCAGTAAATGTCAGCTGGTGCCAATTTCAATGCTTCACAAATACTCTGAATCTTCAAACCTTGTGCACACACTTGTGGACACTCAACAACCATGGGTTCCTCTAAGCAGCTGTGTAAGACTCTGAAAATTAAAGTTATTGATTCCCACAATTCAGGAGAAGCTACAAGTACATAGCAAAGCAAAGTGAAAAATGTAATTAAGAGATGGTAGTGATATCTACCAGAGGAGGTATTACTAAGTACTGATTGAGTATGGTGCCCAAACATTTGCACAGTGCCATAATAATATATATATATTTTTATTTTATAGAGAGACTGTGTTGACATATTTTCAATTACAAAATCACCAAAACCGGTTATTTATCAAGGGGTGCCCAAACTTTTGCATATTGCAATTCCTTTTAAATATATATAAAAAACACATGCCTTATTGATTAGTGGCTTTTGTAAAGACCCAAAGACATGACGTGGGCTATTCCTTGCGAGTCGACTTTCTTTCCTTCTCCTTTTGGTGATGACCTCTTCTAAATGGCAGCGGGGGGGTTGCATGCACTCTTCTTTTTAAGGTCTTATCCCTTCTGAATTGGCTTCTTCACTGTCAGACAGGATGCTGATCGTATAGGCCAGTTATGTGTTCGCTTTAGAGACAGCGGTGAAGGGGCTTCTCTGCTGAAATGATGGTGGAGGTCAATTCTTTGACCTGCGAGTCCATCTGGCAGCTTTTACTGGCCTTGTCAAGTTGTGATTTTGCCTGGAATGTTTCCTCACATTTGTTGATCATTGTGCTTTCAGAGGCAACTTGACAACTTGACATGGCCTTGCACTCTCCAGATTTCACTTCCCAGATTTCACTCTCCAGATTTCACTCTCTAGATTTCACTTCCCAGATTTCACTCTCCAGATTTCAGAGATATTGTGGCCTCGTCACACAGTCAGATCACTAGTTAGCTCAGTGCTACCTCAACGCCACTCCAGACGCGTCCCAATGACCTTGTTGATAGTAGACATCCACTGTTCTTAATCACTCCCTCTGGCAGTGGGACACAAACCAAGTTATTAGTTAGCATCAAAAAGAAGGCATGGTGGATCATAAAGAACCAAGAGTTCACTCAGATACTGTGGTGCAAGACCATTCAGTGCTAAAATACATAGTATTTTAAAATCGGTGCGATATTTGCTCTAAAGCCAGTGCAGATTAGATTAGTAATGTGATTCTGGTTCTAGAAGGAACAATATATACTGCTACCAAGACGCTGTTGATAGCTGGATATCTGGGTATCAGACATGAAACTGGCGTAATATTCCCAATTCCAAACTGGACTGTGAGGTGCGGTACACACTGAATTATACACACATAGGATAATCTGAGATGATGGCTATGACTGGCCTGAAATTGGGACACTTTCTGTAATTGTTAGAAGGGAAGACTTGACCTCAGATTTGACAGAGAAGCAACATTAGGAGTTTATGCCAGGGATAATGTATTGTGAGATGGCCATTATGGGATAATAAATCCCAGCAGGGGGAAGATGACCCCAACATTAAGTGGAGGTCCCACTTATATTGATCCATGCCAAAATGAGAAAATAAACTTATGTCAATCAATTTATTGCAGATTGGTGGCATAAATACAGTTTTGTGTCTTGCTCTGAGAAAAATTTGTTGTTTAGAATGTATTGGTCATTGCTCTGCAAAAGCCTAAAAGACAAAATTTGTTTAATTTATTCCTGGATTCAGAGATAAGCAAACCTTTACCTGCTCCTCAACTCCCTGGCTGCCCTGAGTCTCGATTACCGTAATGGACTCTTTGTTGGTCTTCTTCTCAGACCCCTTGTAAAATTTCAGTAGATACAAAAGTGCTGCCAGAGTTCTAAATAATAATAAATGATCATCCCACACAATCCTCTTCCAAATACACTGGCTTCCTATTCAATATTGCATTAACATTTTTTTCACTTTCAAAGCCACACACCAGGGGTGCTAACCTCCAGTCCTGGAGATCTACCACCCTGCAAACATCAGCGGCAACTAGGGGTGGGAATTGCAGTGTATCCCACGATACGATACGCAATACGTGGTCCACGATAATTATAATATCGGTATAGCGATACATTGCAGAAATGCATGGATGCATTAATTTACGTAAGTAACAACAAAGCTATTGTTACCTTTACTGTATACCCTTTGCTATTGTGGTCAGCTTCAGGGATTCACTTCTGTTCCATTTGTATCTTCAAGTTGCGCTAACCTCGTGCTGCCAGCTGCACTACAACTCCCTATCCTAACCCTGTGTATACCAGACGTCTTATTGAGTTACGCTTCTGTCTGATGTAAATTATTGTTGAGGACAGTTAAGCAAATGCTAGATATTAGCGTGGACACATAATTCTGCACATTTGAATTACTGAGTCTTTCCACCATTTTAAAGAAGCTCTCCAGCAATGTGTGTTTACACACGTTGATGGTTCGCTTGTAGCATCATCCATTGCTATTAAACAAGTGTGCTAAAGAGACCCGCAGAGATACGTCAGTCACAAAATAACCCACATTCTCTTCCGTCAATGTTCTCCAAACTTTAGATTTAAATGTGGTTGGGGCGTTGCTTAATCAAGCTGTCTCAGATATCTATCTATTGGCGAAGTTTCTCTTCAGCTTTCACCCAAGTCTCCAGCAGTCAGTCAAGAAGCACCACCCAGAGGAGAGAAGAGGTAGCAACACCAGTCAGTCAAATTGGCGGCGAATGTCTATTAATTTAAATATCGATATTGCAGTCGATGTATCAAATATTGTATCACGTGAGCAAGGACGACGATATATCGCCATATTGATATTTTGTCTCACCCCTAGCGCCAACCGTATTTTTAATAAATGATTAAGGCCCTCAGGAGTTTCTGAATGCAACATCCAGTTGTGCTGGATCTGAACTCTCCAGGGTGGAAAATCACCCCAGTCCTACAGTCTTGTTCCTCCATGTATTAATGATCATCTTGTGCCAAACTACACCTCTCGCTACTTCAGGTCATTCAGTACCAACCCTGTACCTATCTTACCCCTACCTGTTCACCTGCACCTTGTTATGTCTCTTTAGGTTCCCCAGATGTTCCTTGTTTAGTGTTGTATTTATAGCCCTTGCTTTGTTTCAGTCCCTGTTGGTTCTCTTGCTATGGTTTTGCCCAGTGGCTCATGTTTTTCTTGATTTATTTGTCCTTGGATCATCATTATAGTTATAGCCTTAGAGCTACTCCACCGCCTTCTGATTTTTTCCCTGTATGAAACCATCAAAGTGTGAGGTTAATTTGTGTGTTATTGATCTATTTCTGAAAAGAATAAAATCTAGCATAGCCTTTTTTGGTGTGCCTTTTCTGATCAACTACAAATATTTGCAGTTTAAATTTATTGTGCATGAGAAAGACCAATTTTATCACTAACTCCAAAAAGGAAATACAAATAAAATGAAAATGGTGAACATTTTGACAGTTTTGTGTTCCCATTTCCAGAGTTCTCCTGTTAGAAGCTCAGAATTATGTGTAGTAACAATCAAATCCCTGGCTTGGCCTCAAATAGTGGTTAAATCAAATGCTGCTGCTGAGAGAATTTCACACATTCATGCAATGGCTGGAGGTACAATGCATTGTGGTCTATGTAGTGTCTAGTGCGGGAAAACAGGTGGGTGTTGCAGGCAAAAAAAAAAGGTGGAGAGAGTTGCTTTATGGGAGTCGTAGTTTGTTAGCGTCGAGAGGGTGAGTAAAATAAACACATGGATCACACTCTGCAATAATTAGGTGAAACAGTTCCTGACCGTTACTGTAGAGTCTTGGACGCCATAATGAAGTTTCTAAACAAGCAGCACAAATGAGAGAGGGGAAGGCACGATGCCGTCTCCCTCATATAGTGCCGCATGACGCCGAGTGTATTCCTCCGCTACACTCGCCAACTAGTTCCCACAGCATATGCTGTGTAAAGAACAAAAATGACATAACCACGAATTACCGTATGTCAAATGTGACGTAACACAAGTGTGTTAGTGTTAATTTGGCTCTGGTCATTTCTTTCATCTTCTCATCTTTTTTTCTCTTCAGATCATCTTGGTACATCCACCTTCTCTACTTTCATTCCCATTCCCTCTCTTCTTTCTTTTATACAATTTTAACTCCACTGTCCTTTGCAGCCTTTCAGATTTCTTCACATTTCCATTACAGTGGTACATTTACAGCAGTTGACGCTCTTATCCAGACGCTCTTATCCAGACGCTTTTATCCAGACGCTTTTATCCAGAGCGACGTACATGGTGAGCGATTGAGGCTTAGGTGCCTTGCTCCAGGGCGCTGCCCAGTCCCGAGACTCGAACCTGGGACCCTTCGGTCACAAACCCACTTCAGTTCACACATCAGTTTCCCAGGATCAGAGGAATCTGGAAAGTTCTTCCTTTGTCCCATATCATAACTGATTTGGGATAAATGATAAAAAGTGTGGAAAAATAAGGGTTCTCAGCTATGTGGACTTTTACAGAGTCATGTCCAGTCTATAGCTCAGAGTGTATAAAGAATAAAGTACAGGGAGCTTGTCCATGGCAGTTGAAGCTGATGGTCCAGACAGTGTGCACTTTACAGTGAATTTCTCCACTTTTTCCAGTGAGCTATGAGAGGAAGACTTGTAAGAAGGGGCCTGTATCAATCATGGAGGTTTGGCTCGTCCAAGAAAAGACTTTTAAAAGAGTTCGCTTTTACATTTGATCTTTTAATTAAAATGTTCCATAATAAATAATTCTCTCTCTCTCTCTCTCTCTCTCTCTCTCTCTCTGTCTCCCCTCAGGCAGAAAACTGTAAAAAGACCTGACGTCCCTAGACTCTAAAAATGCCTGTTGCATCATCCAGCTCTGATTCAGGTGAGCCGCTTCCGTCCTTGTTTTCTTCTCGCTGTTCCCATTTTCCTATTTATTTCACTGCTTTTCTTACATACGCTTTCATTCTCTATAATCATGAGATTTATTTGGTTATCAGCACCAACGTAGCTGGCTTGAAATGGCTAATATCCTGTTGTTGTTTTTTTTTAAATAAGAGCTTTGATGTAAATATTGTTAAATGTTCAAAGCAAAAAGTGATCTACACTCCAGCACAGGTCGGGCATGGAAACGAAACTGCGAATTCCACGGGTTGTGTCTGATCATCCATTTTATCGGTTTTATTTTCCTGACATCCATGAGAACATTTTCTCCAGGGCTGTGATTTGAACATGGATCAATGCAGCAGAGCCAGTATTTATATATGAGTTTTAATGTCACAGTCTATTTTTATGGGATTAACATTTTTACTGTGTTTTCCACAATTTTTGGCACCCCTGCTTAAGATAAGTTAGGCTTCTAATGAATGTATTTATAATTTGAAAACTAGACACAAAATGGAGAAAAATCCAAATACATTTATTAATTGGAGAAAAATCCCATATTAAGAGGGTTAGACTGGGTCACCAGAGTGGGCCCCCACTTCTCCACTGCCATCAGCCTTTGCACTGGCTCCCCACAGGGCTGTGTGCTGATCCCTCTGCACTGTATGGCCCTATGCAGTGCTATACAGTTTTTGGCCATTACCTTCTTCGATGACATCTTGAACTGAATGGAAACAGCCAGAGTTTCCATAGTCCGGATGTAATCCCCTCATTTTCTGGTGTGTAGTCAGTGTCATACTTCTTAATAAACAGTCTGATTTTGGTTTTTTACTTGGTCCAGTTCCCCCACTAATTTTTACACCCTTTCTTTAGAAGTTTAGAGTTTAGCAGTAGCTCGTGCGGTTCACAGAGCATGCGCTTGTTACAAAAGATGAGGCCAGATTGGCTGTTCTGTATGTCAATCAACTGCCAAATGCCACAGTGGGGGTGGATGATTGGCTAACACCCCTTTTTTAATGGCATGAGATCTACCCACACTATCTGTACTGCAGTGTTTTCTGTGGCTCACAGTTCACTTGCTTTTACGCTGTATGTTTTCATGTGCGCTGTAGTTTATTTTGAAAGGGCTCTGTGATCGACTCACAATGTCTTTGCAATAAATGGGTAGATTGCAATCAATGTGTTGTGAAGAGAACTTGCTCCTCAACAGAGACCAAGGAGCTTGTTATAGAGTTCCTAGTTTTTTGAGAAGTTTTCAGGGCCTTTGGAAGAGAAAAAGCCCCACTGCTCCTCACAGATCTTCTACCATACTTTACAGTGGGCATGAGGTTCTTTTCTAAATACTCATACTCATAATCATTTTTTTTTACACCAGACCCACTTATAATATTTATTACTAAAAGGCGAATTTTTTGTCTCATTTGACCACTATTGCTTAGCAAACTCCAGGCTTGTTTTTTTGATTGTAGGTGAGAACATACTTTTTTCTTTACATGTCTCCCAAACAGCTTGTTGGCATGGAGATAAGGTCTTATGGTTGTCTTGGAGACTTTGTGAGCTTTGGAGGTTTTTATTTTACTTCTCTTGCCATCCTCCTCACTGAACATGGTAGCAAGATAAACATGGGTCCTCGTCCAACCTTGTTTATCACTGATCCAGTTGTTATAAACTTCTTTATTATTCCTCTGACTGTAGATACAGGAAGGTTTTGGCAAGTAGCATTTTTCTTGTAGGTGTTATCTGACTTATGAAGGTCAACACACTTCTGTAAGGCATGTTCTCTTGTCTTTCCCATGTTAAAGAGTGGCTAAGAGCAATAGAACAATGTGCCTTGTCATAATAATACCCCAGAGAAAAAGGAAGTAATTAATTACTAATTAAAATTTCCAATTTACTTCGATCACCTTTAAATAAATTACAAAACTAGAGAATAAAAATTATTAAATTACATTTGCAGTCTTATGCAAAAGTCTCTCTAGGAAATGGAAAAAATGCAAACATTGATGCATAGTTTTTATGTAAATTGAACAAAGATTAAAAAATATACACATTATTGTGGCACTCTTTTTAGAGCTAAAAGTCTCAGTTCTTGTACTTGGGATTTTCTCCCAATCTTCCTTGCAAAAGATTCTAATTCTGTAATATTCTTTGGGCTTTTTTCATGCATCTTGCAGTTCTACCCACAAATTTTCAATGATGTTTAAATCAGGGGACTGTGATTGAACATTAGATGTTCTGTTGCATAATTATGAAATTGGATTTTATGATGGGGATGCAGGTAAGGTTTCACAGTTCCTCTGAACTGTAATCTCTTAATTACATTTCTCACTGTGGAAACTGTAAGCTTACAACGCTTTGCTATCTTCTTGTAGCTTCTCCTGCATTGTGGGCATCAATAACTTTCATTTTCAGAGTCTTACACAGCTGCTAGGAGGAACCCATGGTTGCTGAGTGTCCACAAGTGTGTGCACAAGGCTTGTAAAGCTTTGGAATTGGCACCATTTACTAATGACAGCTTTTGCCATGCGTCAGAGGTAACGAGCTGATTGAGGTCTGAAACCTTGCAAAAAGAATCTAAAACTTTGGAACTCTTAGGGAGCCCAACCGTTTGCACAGTGCCATAATAATGTTTTTATTTGTGTTCAAGTTATGGCATAAAAAGTAACTATGCATCAATGTTTGCTGAAAATATTGTGTGTTTTTTCCATGTCCTAGAGAGACTGTTAACATCTTTTCAATTACAAAATCCCCAAAACCTGTTATTCATCAAGGCGTGTCCAAAACGACGATAAGGCTGTATCGTCGATGCTTCTCTACACATCACACTGCTTTGACACTGATAGTCCTAGAGAGACTGTATTAACATCTTTTCAATTACAAAATCACCATTTATTTATCAGGGGGTGGCCAAACTTTTGCATAAGTCTGTATTGTATAGGACTTGTTAGTTTATCGGACATTGTGGCACACATGATTTTATTAAACATAATTATTTCTTGATTGATTTTTTTAAAAATTCACTTTAGTTAAATATCAGATTTTTCTACAGTTTTCAGCATGATTATGCACCTGCAATAATTGTGGAGGGTGCTGTAAATGCATCGCTCCTTATTTTGTTATATTTTGAGGTTTTTTATTTTTTTCAGAGAAAAGAAAGAAAATGATAACTTTCTCAGTAAAGAAAAGCTTGGAGGGTTTGCCAGGTAAGAGTTCTGCTCAGGTTTGAATCCCGACTGTTCTCTGGGTGGAACTGAAAGCATCTGCGGAGTGTATTTGTGAGCACATGCCTCCCGTTCATGCATATATGCAACCTTTTCATCTTCCCAAGGCTGCTGTGTCACAGGAGGCATAGAGGAGAAGGCAAACATGACCATATGGACGACCAGTTTGTTAGGGATTCGCTTGGGGAGAGGAGAAGGACGCCTGCTGTGAGCCTCTCAATACAACATGAATCCCAGGACACAGATGGGCAGAATACTCTCAAAAAGTAGCACTAGCTAAAACAGAATACCAGCCACCAAACCTTGGTATCACTGCTAGATTGAGTGGTTCACCTAATCCAACTGAGACTTTTCAAGGAAAGCTGGTAGATGGTGAAGATCACCAGTCTCTAGTGCCACTTTTCCACCAACAGGGATGGCTTCTTGAACTGGGTTTGTTCAGGATTCCTTGAATCTTGGTGTCTTATAGCAAACCTTGCATTTCCACTTGTTTTTAACAATTGTAATCAAAGATGCTTGGTCAACGGAAGGCATTGCACGATGCAGAATGGAAGTAAACAGTAATAGCAAGATGGCGGCTCACATTTATCACCAGTTCTTGCACTCTTCAGCTTTTCTTGAAATTCAGAAGATAATCAAATGCCAACATTTCTTATCAGATCACTGTACCAACCTTTTTCTTGAAGATTTCTTCTTCTCCATTGCATGTTACAGCTTCCTTTTGGTCAAAAAGCTCTGAATTTTATACATTTTTAGGTTTTATCATGTTCTCTGTTATTGGAAAAGATGAATAACATCAACCAACCAGGAGGAAGTGGTGGACTGGCAGGTTTATGCTTGTTGATGTATAAAGGAAAACAACAATAACATGTATTTTTTCATAAAAAAATGAATATTCTTGGCTCTAAGCTGTACAGCCCACTATAAAGAGTTGCCCCGAAACTCGGGAACACTGGGTGGAGGAAGAAGACGTGATGTTTAACATGTCTTAGATGAGCCACAGTAACTCTGCTCTGCCTTAAAGCAGTATAGCGAGTGGCGTGGTCAGTTGGCCTTAACTTGCTGGGCTCAAGAGGGGTCATTATAACGCATAACAAACTTAAATGAAGTGAGTAAGAGAGGGAGGAGATTGGAAACATGAATATACGTTATAGAGGGGAAATGAAGGAGGAAAAGAGGAATATGACGTGACAAGGGAGATGTAAGAGCGCTGGCTAATGACTTTCAGGTGCAAGACGGATGCATTCTTCCCCCTTTGCGTCAAATTTCCTCCACTTTTTTGAAAGACTTCCTTTAACAGAAGCAGGAGACAGCAGCTAGGCAGAGGCACCAACCTCAAACACAAGATGAAAGATTGTTTACCATCAGAATAACACTGTTTGAACTCCGTCTCAGATCTACCTGTGTGTGAGAGGCACAAAATATGCCGAGATGCGCCTCAACATGTGCACAGTTATCATTTTCCAACCTCTTCTTCTTTTTAAATAACTTTCTTTTTGTGTGGAGTAGTCATGATTAAAAAAAAAAACCAATTCAATTAAAATTGAAGTTCTCTGTAAATGAGCAAATTTATAAAGTCATGCTCCACAGTATGACCATTCTCCACAAAGGGGTGCTGTTAACACTCAAGACGTTTTTGTGTGTATTGCTCAAGGAGAGGATGAACTCAAAAAAGGACTTGGTCAAGACCAACGGTGCAGTGACTAATGGTGCCAGTTTATTAGGTACACCCTCCAGCCTCACAGCAACCCAAAATTCAAACACAGAAATGGCATTCACTACTGTATAACTTGTGGTAGTGGTTTAAGGCAGGCAAGTGACTACCTTGCTAGATAATTGTATCATTTACAGGCAATATTATAGGTTCAGGTGTGCACTTTCATACAATGTCTTGCTGAGCCAAGCAAATCTTAACATTATGAAAGTAAGACCATTTTCACTGTGCAGTTTCTGGCAACATGATTGCTATTCATCACATTGTATTTGGGTGGTGGACAATTCTCTCAGTTAGTAGCTTGTAGGTGTATGACAATGAATCGATACATCAATCAAATAGTAAATTATTTGATGTATCGATCTGACACATGATTCATTCTACAATTGATTTGACTTAATTTAACTTAGAGGAATCATTTTTGCTGATAACTACATTGGTGTGTTTGACATTTGTGAAATCAGATAGTGAGGGAAATGTGATTTACACCATCCTTCAGACGAGCTTCAACTACCATTGGCCATTCTCCCTACTTTACGCTTTATATGCATATGCTAAGCGCATTGTTCAAAGCAATAGGCTTTTAACTGAGACTGAAACTGAGAACGTTTCAGTTAATTCTGCTCGTACTTGTTCAGTGTCAACCAAAGGAGGATGGGTTCCCTCTTCTGAGCCTTACTTCCTCCCAAGGTTTCTTCCTACAGCATAGGGAGTTTTCTTTACCTCTGTCGCTCTTGGCGTTGCTCAGTAGGGGCCTGGACTAGGTTCTGTAAAGCTGCTTTGTGATTGTAAAAAGCTCTATACAAATCAAATTGACTTGACTAGTGTATATCATGCTGTGCACCAGACATTAACATGTTTCTTGCTGGGTTGAGAGTAGATCACAACCCAAAAATATCCTACCAATAGCGGCCAGAATACGACCACTGATGAATGGCTAGAACTTTGCATCAGCAGTTGTTGGAAGGTTCTACACCAGGAAGATGGACCTTTTAAGACCAACCTGTGACTCCAAAACATTTGGCAGGGGATCTTCAGAACCCTTCAATTTCAGATTTGCAGTCATCTTTAAGGCTTCCAGCGGAGCCTTAATGATCTGTACATTGGGGAACTAGATGTTACTCTTTGGTGCACACCAAGAACTTGAACTAAAGGAGAATTCTGACACCAGAGAATGCCTTCAGCAAAATACCATACAACAAAACTCAAAATTATATCAAAGGGTTCTACTAGATCTTGTTTTTGTTGAGTTCCTTTCCTGCATGATCTCTTTTTTCCGAGGGCGAATGACTCATCCAGCCCAGAGCAAGGTTACACCCAGAGATGTGTTTTTTGATTCCTTATTTGCTGTTTTTAAAAGCTCGGATCAGATGCCTTTGGGCAAGCTGTCATACTTGGTTTGGCTCTGGGCTTGGGAGTTTATTCAAAGAGCTAGATCTTCCAGGCTCCAAATGTCAGAACAAAGATTTCGATGACAAAGAAACGGGTGGTGCGCTAATGAAGGGAGGATGACTGATTGCCATTTGGCAGGTTCTCCTCAGAAGAGTGTGCGTAACGAGACCATCTTTGTTGCCTTGGATTAAGATCAAGCTCCCGTTGTTTTTCTCCTCTGGAAATCTTCGTAGTCTGGAGGGAAAGGGACAGTTCTCCTCCCTTTCTTGTTCTCTCTGGGGGAGTCGTTACAGTGCTTGTCTGTCTACCCACTGGGTGGCTCTCAGATGTGTCGAGATCCCTTGGGGAAGTTGAGGAAGGTGCTGAGAGTAAGATGGATCTGGAAGCAACAATGGATGAGAGGTGTGTTCAAAGGGTGCGACTGAGTTTTGAGAAATGGTTGTTCACTGAAGGAACCAAAAAGTTGCCTTACAGCAGAACATCTTGATCTTTGGCCGCCATATTGTATCTATAGCTGCATAGAGTATACTGCTGTGTAGTACCTACATAGTGCCCAGTCATGGTGTCTAGTCATTGCCCATGATTCAGCGTCATAGAAAAACATCAGTTACATCTCCAAAAACTCGGTTCTCCAGGTGTTCATTATAAATCGACTTTGCACCATTTGTGTGAACATGTTCCTCACGGTGAACTGAACTGGCCTTCTATTGGTCTTTGAATGGGAATGTATGATGGGCTTTTGCACCACCTCACTATGACTTTGTACAGTATATTTATTTTTCTGTTTACAGATTGGTCATTGTGCAGTTTGCTTTTGCCACAGTCTGGAATCTTCAGTGCTTGCTACTGCCAAACAGAATCTACTGTCATATAGTGCTACTATCATATGACGCATTGTTATATAATGTACCGTCATATAGTGCCAGTCATCATATAGTGCTCACTGAGGCCATACAGTGTTTACTGTCTAAAGTGACTTGAGGAGATGTAGACAGTGAGGGGAAAATAGAGAAACTGGGAGGGGAGGGGAGGAGCTGTCAGTGAGCCTGCGCTGACGTCAGGGAGGTGGGAAAAAAGGGAGGGAACGGAAGGAGCAGGAGGAAGAAATCGAGACAGAGCGTTAGACGGAGGGCGGCAGAGCAGGAGCATGGCTGGAAGCCTATTTAACAGGCTTTCTCTGGAAGAGGCTGGGTCACTCAACTCTCTGGAGAGTCCCGTAGGTGAGTGAGAGAGAAAGAAAGGAGTGAAGACAGGATGTGTGTGCATCTCTTAATAACAGTCATGTGATTTGTGGGAGCAGTTGAATCCCTATTAGTGATCACTGCAGTTATGTCTCGTTACAGAATAATATTAATGGCTTAATGGGAAACGTTTAATGATGCTGTTGATTTGGTTTTTGCCATATGAACATAATGTTCCTAATATATTAGCATAATTGGGTTTGTGATTACAAATTCTGAAAGTTTTTCAAAATGTCTTCATATTTGAGTCATTCATAGTGGTTTGTCTCTTTAAAGGCTTCAGGAAAAAAGTGATACCTAGGAGTCTGGCAAGGGATGCTTGATGTTCATGTGATGTCATATCTCCAAAAGCTTAAGTAGAACAGGAGGTGGATCTTCCAACAGGATCATGATCATAATCACACTAGGAAATACATCAAGAAATGGCTCAAAAAGTAGAGCTTTTGAGCCCTGCCCCTATTTTACTCAACTCCAGAAATGATTTCTCATAAGCGATGCAATACAAGCTTCTGAGGCTACTTATGTGCTTACTTTCTCTTTTTTTCTTAAAAAATGGTTAAAAAGCTACTTTTCAGAAGCTGAAGCCCAGCTGCTTGTGCACTGTATGTTGCTATAGAAGATGTGATTGTAGCCTCTTGTATAAATACTATTGTTAGCTATGTTCATGCTAATGCTACAGCTGTAGGAAAGACCATATACAGTCATATATAGTCCCAGACAAAAGCAGGAGCTGCTGAATCCACATAAAGACATCCATGAGTCCAAAGAAGTCCAAGTCTGAATCAGGAACAAGAGACAGAGTGGATAAATAAGCAGCAAGTTAGCAAAAGCATTAGAGAGTTTACAGCCTCAGCAACAGTAATTATCTATCTATCGCTCTGTTGCTCGCTTGATCGTAGATATTATTGTTGATACTGGTAATTGTAATAGTAGCAGAATTCTTAACATTATTATTATTATTATTATTATTATTATTTATGTATTTATTTTTAATAATGGTAGCAGTTAGTAGGAGTTACAGTAATCAAGTAATTGAGTAATCAGATAAATAATACTTTAGTGTTTTTAAACAACTGTGTCAATAGTGTGTTATGCAACATGAAAGGCCTAAAATAAACAAGCAACTAATTTTCTGTTATTCCTCACAAAAAAACTTTCTCAAACTCATTTTTATTAGACCAAATAGAGAAGGTGTGTTTTGAGATGTAACTTCTCTGTGTGTGTGTGTGTGTGTGTGTGTGTGTGTGTGTGTGTGTGTGTGTGTGTGTGTGTGTGGAGGCTCTGGGACACTTAGAGAAGTACAGTTAATGAGATAATGCTTTCGGTTTAGGGGCTGCAGTATTGAGGATGTCAGGTCCATTTTACAGTGTAAACACTGCACTACGTCCATCTTGTCCATCTTACACACTGTAAATGATCCCACACTTTTTATTTTCTGCCTTTGATGAGCACTGGGATCTTCACTTTCCCGCCACTTTAAAAAAGTGGTCTAAAAACTAGAACAGCTGTTAATTGACTTAATTTAATCAGAATTAAATCTATTGGTCTATTTGAGGAAGCACACTCTATAAGAGACATATGCTGTGGTGTAGGCACATGTGCACATGTATCTTTACATATTGTTGTTGTTTTATACTGTTGTGCTTGATACACCATCAAGGCAAGTTCGTGCGAATCAGTCCATTCATGTCGTGTTCGCTTGCAGTTAATTTCTGCCAAAATCCTGATGAACTATTGTCGGGGAAAAAACATTTTACTGTATGTTGTTCTAGTATAACTTTTTTATTATTTTTAAAAGTTTTTTTTTTTTACATAAGAACATGAAGATTCAATAACGTTAAACATTCTATACTGTGATATGAAATTTATTGGAGCATATTTTAAAAATCCTCCGAATACAGTGACATTTTTTATTTGTAACGTAGATAGAAGGAGATGGAGATATAGATGGAGATGGCTAGATAGATAGATATGTTGCCGTATGCGTAGGATATTGATTTATTTTTCATGTATGAAATAAAGGATGAACCTGGGCTCCTCATTACTGCCCCCACAGCATTAAAGTTTGAGCGGCCGGTTGGCATTCAACAGAGACGACCAAAACGCGGATGTAACGTAGTAGTAGTATTGCTAAAGTTATAGCATTTATTGTTATATTAGTAATTATATTTTTAGCAATGTTGTTAGAGGAATTATACTATTCTTGTTATTGTTACTGCTGATCATAGTGGTATTCTTAAAAGTATTTTACTATTAAGATAAAGGAATACAAACATAAATGTAAAAATAAAATATTTTGTCTGGCTTGGGTTGATAAGCAGATGGAGGGGATTGCGTACTAAAAGAGTATTTAACACAGAGCCAAATATAAGTGTTAAGGAACCAAGGAACAGGTGCTTGAGTGTTCATTGCCGTCTCAGAAAGCTGAATAAAGCATTGGCAGTGTGAGTGTGTGTTGACATTGGACTGACCACAGCATGTGTAGAGAAGCATCGACGATATGCCAGTAGGTCCATGGGGAAATGTAGGTGGTGCATGTTTAATGAGGCTGTTGAATGATGTATGAGTGTTTAGGTACAACTCCATGTCCTTCAGCACCTGTGTAAGACTCAGACTTACAAGAGTGAGTCAGTTCTCAGCACAAGTCAAAGCTTACGACAAGCAGTTGTCTGTAACTCTGGGCTCAGTGGGACACGATGTGAGATGAGCCTAATTCATTCAGACTGACTGACGTGAGACTAAAGGACTTTAACGGCTAAAACCACAAGCAAATAAGACCATTTTAAATCACGGCCTTTGTTAGAATAAGCTAAAGAATTGCTATTTGCTATTTTTGACAAGAATCGAATTTACAGTATTACACTGACGCCAGATGTTGCCAACACCTGTTTATGGACCAAATTTTGCTTGTTCAGCTGGGGAGATTGAAAAAGATTTCAAATGTGTTTAAAATAATGATATAACTATATCTATATAGCATTATATCTTATAGTGGGTGTATATATAGCACCACAGAAAATTCACCCAATTTAATGCGAAAAGAAGCCTTATAGCAGCAGCAGGTATGATGCATACGTCTACAATCTGAAAGAGATTAGAAATAATTTGTCCAGCATAAGAACGTGTGTCAGGGAAAAACCCTTCTCTTCTTAAAGATCTTCAGAGCAAAACTACAGTTTTACACCAAAGAACAAGGCTAAAGTCGGGATCTTTTGGAATAGTGTAGATGTTTGGCCACATTAACACAGTAATGCATATGGCACTAGGTCTGGTTTACTGTAGTTTGGGGTCAAAGAATTCAGACCCTGCTTGTGGAACTTTGACGTCCATAATGCAAAAATTTATGTTTTTTCTTAGTACTTTATAAATAAGTGTCTTGCTGCTTCTCTGGATATTTGAGGGTGTGTTCTAATAGCCTGTGTGTTGATTACGTATTAAAATATACTGGAGAGTAATGCGTGTGTAATGTGTGTGTGTGTGTGTGTGTGTGTGTGTGTGTGTGTGTGTGTGTGTGTGTGTGTGTGTGTGTGTGTGCGCACATGTAAGACCGCAGCAGTGAAGAGGAAGTAATGGATTGTATGGACTGGCTGTCAGGTTATATTAAGGTTCTGACTTTGCTCACTATATATGTTTTACCGCCTTGTACCCCCACCACCCCTCCCTACATGTACACCAATCAGCCAGAACATTAGCACCAATATATAATATATAACTAATATAGTGTAGGTCCCCTCATGCTCTAGTAACAGCTCTGACTGTGGTGCACTGTGTTTTGACCCCTTTTCTATCAGCCCAGGATATCAATCCAGTCTTCTGACCAACTACAGTTCACACAGTGTCTTATTACAGTTGTGTGACAAAGTGGAACTAAAATCTGCATATTTCAACAGGCAAACATTTTATCCTCTTTTAATACAGCGCTTACATATGTCTAATTATACTTGAACAAAACCACAATGAAAAGAAGCTTTTATAATCATTTATTCAAGAAAAACATCAACACTTCTTGGTCAAAAAGGAGGTTTTAAAAGCTTCAGCAGAAATAACTTACAAGCATTTTGTATAATTGTTCACCAGTCTGTGACATCAACTTTCAGAATATTTTTGACGACTCTCATCCAGGCTCCTTCAGTTGACTAAAAGATATTTGAGTTTTTCTTCTTTTCAAATTCCACCTAATATTCAACTCAATACTTATTTTTGGAACAGTCCCTGGTGAATTCCCTTGCGTGCTTAGTCATATCCTGCTGAAAGGTTTCGTTTTTGGACTGGCATTATCTTCAAGCACTGTATATGGTTTGATATGCAGAATTCTAAACTGAATCAGTAACTCTAAACTGCTCAGTTGCCGAAGCAGCTAAGCAACCCCAAATCATTTCCACCACCATGCTTCACAGCTGTTATGTGGTTGTTGCTCTAATAGTCTTATTCTAAGTCTTGTTCATCTAGAAAAGCAACTTTTTTTTTGACACATCTCCTATGTAGGTTAAATACATTAAAATTATTTCTTAATGTAGACATATGCACTTTTACACCATCATCTGATCAGCTGAGATCTTTTCTGGCCTGTTCTCAGGCTGAATTGCTTGGGGTGCTAGGCCCAGGACAAAATGGCACTTGTTTAACATCTACACCATGTGGAATTATTTTTTCATATAATTTAGAGTTGTTGTTTTTTTAACCCCTGCCAGACTCCTGTGCATCTACAAATATATTCTGAATGCCTTATAAAGTTCATTAGATCTTATGCACATGTGGTGATGTTCTTACATTTTCAATATGACAGGGAGCATTTTAGCAGGACAGAATATTGCACAAAAGTACTTCATTCGTACTGGAGCCAAGACAGTTCAAGGGCAAGGTCCTAACCACTAGCTACCACTGTCCATTGCCTGTAAATAGACTGTATCAAAGAAAACTGTGTGAAAAGTTTGATTGTGAGGAATAGTGAGGAAAATAACAATTTCCAGGTGGTGTACTTATTTTGCTACTAGGCAATCAGTGGGGAATTAATTAAAACATTAAAATATTAATGTTTTTATGCTGCTAAAATTAACATTTATTCCTGTAAATTTACCCTCTATGAACCATACCCTACAGAGGTCAATGCCCGGCAGTTGGTGTTGAAGTTCACCAAATCTGAAAGTCTCGGAAAGCCTCTGAAGTCTGCACCAAAATCGCTGATTGCACTGAATTCTATTGAAACGAATGTATTTTGGGCAAATGCAAGCGCGACTGGACCTTCGTGTGTAGTTTAGTTGTGGATTTGTAGCTTGTTTGGTAAAAAAAGACCTTAAGAATTTCTGATGGGATGTGTTGCTTCCTAGTTTTGACGTCCTCACTATTGTGATTAAACATGGAAACGGAAAACAACGAAAAAGCTCAAACTGAGTAACTGTACTGGAAGCCATAGCTCTCTTACATGCCCGGGTCAGTTTCTCAGGCCGTTTTGCGTGACTTTCCTCTGCTCTGTCCTTTCGTGTAAATGTCACTGTCTCGCCAGGATGTTGGCCTCCGACCCCCCTCCTCCTTCATCAGTGTGTCCAGAGCTTGCCGTCTCCATGGAGATATAATAGAGCACTAAGCTCCTCACTGTATTAATTACGGTCTTGGGCTCGGCTGATCTACGCTGTGATTCAAGTGGTCGTTTATTGCCCTCAGCAGCGACGGCACCGCTTCCTTTGATGCACTTACAGACAATCACGTCCACGCTTTAGTGCATCCAATCACTTACAGCAGACAAGAGCTCCACTTTAAAGCAAAATGAAGAAAGAAGCAAAAAAATATATTGGTTTTCCTTCAATAGGGACAAGAAACGCAAATGAGATATTAGTCGCATGAATAATGTAGCGCAAGGTTCCCATGGGATTTTACCCCCAAAACATTTTTGCGGCTAAACTGTACAATCATACAACATAATACACACAACAAAAATAGCCCAGATATGTGTATGCATATATGAATAAAAACCACATCAAATATATTTTTTTTCAGGAAGTGACTAGTCATTTGTTGAAGTCGAAAGAAAAATAGACGAGCATCTGTGAGGTCCAAACTGCCATGGCTTGACTACTGGCTCAGAGCAACTTGTGTTCTGCAGTGGTCAGTACCTACCAGAAGTGCTCTAAGGAAGAACAAGCAACTAGGTAATGGTCACCCTAGGATCACTGATATGCATAGAATATAAAGGCAAGCCTCCAACCTGGACAATGGAGCTATGGAAGAAGGTGGGCTGGTCTGATCAGTCGGGCTTAACCAGGGGAAGAAATGGCACCAGGATGTCCTGTGTGGAAAAGTGATTCTGGGTTCTGCTTTACATTGACATTTAGCATCTACCTAAGCATTGCTCCTGACCAAGTCCACCCCTTTTAGTGGATAATGCACCTGTCACAGGACCGGTTTGAGGTTCAAAGTGTGGACCAAATTCCCCTCCTCCCAAAATGATCGAGCATCTGTGGGATGTGAAGTGAAAGTGACTGTTTGTGATTGTGAACACACTCACACAAAGTTCACCACAACGAAATGTGACCCTCACGGGGACGGTACCTTGCTCAATGGTAGCTCAGTGGTGCCTGGGCTGGGACTTGAACCTGAGACCTACTGATCCCAAGGGCAAGGCCACCACTGCCTAGATAAGGCTGATCCATAGAGGCCTGATCTCACAACTTGGAGAACCTACAGCCAGATACCACTGCACACCTTCAGAGGTCTTGTGGTGTTCAGTGGAGACGAACACAACGTTGGTTTGATCACCTTGGCTGATTAGTGCATATCCTGCCACAAACACACACACCATCTCCCTTACAAAACAACAGACAGCCAAACCCTTAGAAACCACGCTAGCAAGGCTAGCAAACCCCTCTGAGAACATGGAGGAAAGTGTTTTCATTTTTATGGCCTCCCTCATTAATGGTCAGCTGCTGACCACAGTCACTTTCATGCGGTCTGAAGGCATAAATCAGCAGTACGATGTAATTCCACAGTGGGCTCATTGTAACTCCTACATATGCAGGAAAAAAAGTGTTGCGTGTCCAAGTGTAATTCATTTCGAATCCTCTACAGACTGCACACTTTGACATTTTTTGGCAATTGTTAGTGCACAGTCTACACTATGTTTCCACAGGCCACATTTTGGGTTTCCCCTATCATTTGTATTTTGCAGTGGGACAATTTCTCATTTTGCCAAAAATTCCAAAATTTGCCTTTAGAATGTGCATCATTAAGCCTTATTGGTTAAATACTGGTCAATATAATCAGTATAATACTTACTAGCACATATTTTGTAACTGTTCCTTTGAAGTACATGGAACCCTTGACTTACGACTTACTTGACTTATGCAAATGTGTGGTCATGACACTGCCCTAAACCTTTTTTATTTTTTTTTAATGGTTTGAAAAGTGAAAGTACCCTTAAATAAAACGCTCAGAAAAATGCAAAACAGAGACTCAGGTGGGTAAATGTCCCCCTCTGGTGGACTGACAGAGGAATGGCCCCAGGCTATTACACACGTAAACGCAGGAACAGAACCATCCATAAGTGGCACTGCACATTTCAGTACACAGAATTTTTGGTGAATGTGTTATGTCTAGTTCCAATAAGTTTCAGCTTTCATTAAGGTTTCTTTAGTTAATTCTAATTACAGTACATTTTAAATTCAACTAATTATTTGGGGATGTCGTCTTTTTGTACTGAATTATACTTTTTGCGAATGTGCTCATGTTTTTAGACAGGACGCCCCATTTAAGCAGCCAATACCAGGTTTGTGAAATTGATGTATAAGCTTTGGCTCATCGTTGGGGAAATACGATATACATGTTTTTGTAGATTGTAGTTGTGAAACACTTGTCATATCAAGTAATTTAACTGGGGTGCCAATACTTTTACATTGCCTTGTATGTTTTGTGTATGGAACTGTGCATACAGTATGTGTTCAAGGTTCTGTTCCTTTGTTCTGATTGGCCAATGTCCAGCTGTGTGTTCATTAGTTTGGTGGAATGTCTTAATCCCTTTCCTGCACTCTTAAGCCCAATTCCCGCCAGGTGGACCCCACACCGTCAGTATCCTTTAGCCTGTTAACGAGCTGATCAGCCCAGTTCTAGGTCAGAAAATGTTGCAATTTTTTTTCCGTTCAAAGTATTATTGCTTTTTGGGAGTTGCCATGGAAAGGATTATACACTGCAGCTCAGCCAATCAGATTTCAGGACCAGAATTGTCAATTTTAGAATGTATTTAATATTTAGGTTTTTTAAAAAACACCATCTCCTGGTTCTGCATATGTATATGCTGGATATGTTGTTCTAAGCTGTAGGCTTTTAGCTTGGCACCACATCTATAAACCTTCTTTGCATTTCTTCTTCTTTATTATTGCTGTCCAGTGTCGACCAGGACACTATGAAAGTGATTTTATTAAACAAAACACCATTCTTGTGTTTAAATAAACTGTTTGATTGTTAGAAGGGCACTCGAGGGGGTAGAGCAACCTGAAGGAAAAACAAGAAGGCAAATTTAAACAGACGTAACACACAGTACAGGAAATTAATATTTTTCCCATCACTGATTTTGTCTTTTTTTTTGCCCACTGACAAAGAAATGAACAATCTATAATTTTAATGATAGGTTTATGTTAACAGGGGGATATAGAATATCCATAAAATTACATTCTATAAAATACATACATTAATTTGCATTTCATTGGGTGAAATAAGTATTTGATCTCCTAACAAGTTAGTACTTAGTACTTAGCAAAACCCTTGTTGGCAGCACAGAGGTCAGACGATTATTTTAGTTGATGGCCATGTTTGTGCACATAGCAGGAGAAATTTTGGTCCATTCCTGCAAATCAGCTCCGGACCTTGTAAAGCTGCTTTGTGACAACTTCTGTTGTAAAAAGCGCTATATAAATAAAACTGAATTGAATTGAATTAAATTGAATTAAATCATTAAGGTTTTGAGGCTGTCAATTGGCAACTTGAAGCTTCAGCTCCCTCCACAGGTTTTTTATGGGATTATGGTCTGGAGACTTGCTAGGCCACTCCATGACCTTAATGCACTTCTTCTTGAGCCACTTTGCTTTGGGTCAGTGTTGTGCTGGAAGACCCATCTATGACCCATGTTCAGTGTCCTGGTAGAGGGAAGGAGGTTGTCACTTAAGATTTTACGGTATGTGGCCCCGTCCATCCTCCCGTCGATGTGGTAAAGTTGTTTTGTGCCCTTAGCATAATGTTTCCACCTCCGTGTTTGATAATGGGGATGATGTTGTTGATCTTTTGGTCATAATCAGCATTTGTGAGTTGAGCTATAGCCAAAGAGCTCGTTTTTGGTCTCATTTGGCCACAGAACCTTCTTCCAAGTTCTCTCTGAATCATTCAGGTGTTCATTGGCAAACTTCAGATGGGCCTTCACATGTACCTTCTTCAGCAGGGGGGACATTGGAGGCCCTGCAGGATTTTAATTCATTATAGTATAGTGGGTTACAAATGGGTTTTCTTGGTGATTGTGGTCCCATCTGCCTTGAGATAATTGACAAAGTTCTAGGCTGATCTCTTACCTTTCTCACAATCATCTTCACCCCAGAAGTGATATCTTGCATTGAGGCCTAGACAGAGAGTGATTGATGGTCATTTTGTACCAACAGTTGTCTCATTCTCACTCAGCTTCTTGCTTATGATTTGTAGCAAATTCCAGCCTACAATCTTGTCCCTGACATCCTTAGACAGCTCTTTGGTCTTTGTCTTTGCCTCCCTCACTCTCTGCTTGTTCATTAGGGGCTCAGACATAGATTATCTGAAAGGGTCTAAAAATGAGTGGGTGAGCTGGACCAAAACAAAATTGGACTGTTCATTTAAAAAAGTACGACACTTACTACCCACTGAAAAGCGAGCTAAGAGAGAGAAATGTTTGGACTATGTAACTCATTCAGACATCATCAGGATAAGATATTGGCTAAAAACAATATCTAAATGTATTTAAAAGTTGTTCTGAAATTTAAAACCTGGTTTACAAACCTTGGAGTCTGTGTAGAAGGTTGTCAGGTTTCAGAAGGAGCTAGAAGTGTGGGAGAAGAAAACTAAAGGAGGGCCTGGTCAAATGAGTGGCTGATTAAAGAGAATTATGCAGGAGCTGTGAGCTGGGCAGCAGCACACTCAGATTTTTTTTTCTTGAAATGTTCAACTCCAGTCATGCACTCAGCATTAGGAAGGGAAGGAAACAGCTCAACTACTCTAGCATTTTGGGTGTATTTGGACATTATTTGTCATCTGCTTACAAATATTATCATATTAGTGCCCTCACTGGCCACTTTAGGACCTGCTCCCTTCTAGTGCCACATTGCTGGTGTACTATCAAAGACCCCAATCATCAGTTTTTCTATAAAAGAAGGTAAAGGTAACACAATTAAACAAATGATACAAAAAAGATATTTTTTATTTATTTATGAAAATGATCCAGTATTACGATCTGTGAGTGACAGAAATATGTAAACCTGTAGGATTAACAGTTAATTTAGAGGTGAAATGATGATGCTTGTAATATTCTCCTCAATAAAAAGTTACCAAGTATAATGTTATTTTCTACTTTTAGGTATCGCGTGACATTCAGATGATTTTTAGATAATTTATGCAGAAATATACAACATTTCTAAAGGATTCACAAACTTTCAGTCACCAATATGTGCGACTGTGCACAGTTAGTGTACAAGACTTACAATATTGTTTTGCTCCACAGAGAACACTGGCACAATTTATCTTTTAAAAACTTCTTTAAAAATTAAAATACCTTTTATTTCATTGAACTCTATTGGCCACTCTAGAGGTCTTTATTTGACCATCTGAAAGTACAATATTCAGATCATGTTCAAACAGGACAAATTGCATATCCATGTGATTGATCCCACTTTTGCCCACACACTGCACAACAGTCAAGCTTATAGTCAAACTATATTGTAATCTCCATTAACAAACAGTAATTTAGTTTCCTTTAAGGTTATAACAATAAATGAATGAATTACTAATTGCTACTAAATTCCACTAAAACAATACCTAGCGACTCAATGATCCTCATTATACAAACTTTTTTTTTAAATTTCTTGCAACCCACTGAAGCACAAACATTTTTAATCAAGTTTTTGACATTCAGTAATGTTTTTGTATTTGATTTGTTTGTGGGTAAGAACAGAATTTATGCTCATGCAAGCAATTTGACATTGACATATTTGTGCAGAATAACAGCTTATTGCGTGTTCTTTAGTTCTACAGTTGTTATAGCACTTCTATTACAATATGGTGGTTTGGACAATTAATTCTTCTTCTTTTTTTGACATTAACAGTGATGTCATCCTCAGATATTTCTTCAGCTAGATCCATTAAAATATTGGTGTATCCTTTCGGTTCTTATTATGTACTTTTAAATATTTAAATTATTGTACAAAGCACTATGATCTATTGAGTAAATGCTACACTAACACTAGTTTACATGTTATGTCGGTTGACAATATTGGTGATTGATCACATTATTTTTAGCCCGATTGTGGGCCAATACAGTGAAGGAAATTATTTGATCCCTTGCTGATTTTGCGTATTTTCCCATTGTCAAAGAAATTATTAGTCTATAATTTAGTTTATTTTAACAGTGAGAGAGAATATTAAAAAGAAAATCACATTATATAAAATGTATAAATTGATTTGTATTTCCGTTCTGTTGCCTTCCCCACCATGAGCAAAACCAAAGAGCTGTCTAAGGATGACAGGGACAAGATTGTAGCTCTGCACAAGACTCGAATTGGGCTACAAAACCATAAGCAAGAAGCTGGTGAGTAGGAGACAACTGTTGGCGTAATTGTTCGAAAATGGAAGAAACACAAAATGAGCATCAATAGACCTCTGTCTGGGGCTCCATGCAAGATCTCATCTCGTGGGGAGAGAATAATCATGAGAAGGGTGAGAGATCAGACTAGAACTACACAAGAGGAGCTTGTCAATGATCTCAAGGCAGCTGGGACCACAGTCACCAACAAAACCATTGGTAACACACTACGCTATAATGGATTAAATCCCTGCAGTGCCGACAAAGTCCCCCTGCTCAAGAAGGCACATGTGAAGGCCCATTCGAAGTTTGCCACTGAACACCTGAATGATTCAGACAGTGCTTGGGAGAAGGTTCTGTGCTCAGCTGAGACCAAAACTGAGCTGAACTCTGTGTTTGGAGGACGGCAAATGCTGACTATGACCCCAGAACACCATCCCCACTGTGACGCATTGAGGTGAAAACGTTATACTTTGTTAGTGTTTCTCTGCAATGGGCACAGGACAGCTTCACCACATCGGCAGGAGGATGGATGGGCCATGTGCCAAAAATCTTGAGTTACAACCTCCTCCCCTCTGCCAGGACACTGAAAATGGATTGTTAATGGGTCTTTCAGCACAACAATGACCCAAAGCAAACAGCCAAGGTAACAAAGGAGTGGCTAAAGAAGAAGCGCATTAAGGTCTTGGAGTGGCCTAGCCAGTCTCCGGACCTTAATCCCCTAGAAAACCTGCAGAGGGAGCTGAAGCTTTGAGTTGCCAAGCAACAGTCTTGAGAGGAGTGGACCACAATTCCTCCTGCTATGTGTGCAAGCTGGTCATCAACTACAAGACACGTCTGACATCTGTGCTGCCAGCAATAGTTTCGCCACAAAGTACTACGTCTTCTTTTGCTAGGGGTTTAAATACTTATTTTACTAAATCAAATGCAAATCAATTTATATATTTTATATAATGTGATTTTCTGCATTTCTTTTTGGTATTCTATCTCCCACTGTTGAAATAAGCCTACCATTCAAATTATAGACTTTTCATTTCTTTGTCAGTGGGCAAATTTACAAAATCAACGAGGGGTCAAATAATTATTTCCTCCACTGTATGTCTGCATCAGTGGCCTACACTAATTAGCCAAGAATGGTAAACTCTGAATTTACAAGGCCAGTGGGATTCCTCAATTTTAAGTTAAAACGAAGGAAAATGTTGGCAAATTGGGTCAATTGTTGTGACTTGTAAGCATGGTTAACTTCTCCTTCTGTTTGGAGCGCTGAGAGAAATTCTACATTTATTATATTCTCTAGTTTAGCATCATATCAATGTGATTCTCCTACACTCTGCATTAGCTTTTCGGAAAAAGCTCCACTTTAACTGAATTAGCCCAAATCGTCAGGCGGATTTTCTCCTCCGTTTGCAGGACTGGAGTGAGTGGAGGTAATTGCAGACAAAGCCTTAAATCTGAGCCAGATTCTGGCCACTTCAGACCGTGTCCAGCAGCATGGACGGAGTCCCTTCAGGCCCAGACTCAACCACTGGCTGCTCCATGTATGACACTTCCAGGAGAAACGGTCATGAGCTGATTTGTATGCTGTCAGGATGCTGCTTAGCGCCACGGGCTATGATGATACGCTTTCATGTGCGTGAGGGAGCGGCTAAATTGGTTTCAGCGTGTTAAAAAGAATGTGTTTCCGCAGGGTTCGCCATGATGTGTCAATTAAAGTGTTGCAGTCAGACTTCCTGTGGTATAACTGTCCATTTTCTGTGTCTCTCTCCAATCTTCAGCCATGCACAGCGTGCTGGACACCCTGAGCGACAGCACCAGCTCCACCACGGCCAATGACCTGGACCTCATCTTCCTGAAGGGCATCATGGAGAGTCCGGTGGTGAGTCACATGCACATGCTTGTTTATTTATTTCTTTTCATTTTCATTCATGCTAAATGTATATTACTATACAGGTCCTTCTCAAAAAATTAGCATATTGTGATAAAGTTCATTATTTTCTGCAATGTACTGATAAACATTAGA
>JBBIGC010147436.1:0-18960 GCA_037576955.1 Lepidarchus adonis | reverse complement strand
GTCAGAAAGGCTGAGTATTTTAAATGTTTCTGACTGCAGTTGTAGTTTACATAAAACTATTATTTTATCCATTTAGTGGATACGCTAATAACGCTGACAATTTTTGCTATATTTGAGGGGAAGCGAACCAACCAGAAGTATCACTTCTCAAGTGAAGAAGGCATATCATCTTTACTTTGAATGCAAGTCTTTGCCCCCGCATACATGCTGTGCTACAACACCTTTTGCAGTCTCCATGTTGTGGAGTGAGCCATGCAACTACACAAATGAAAAAGTTACTTCTGCATGGTTCCTCCTCTTTCTGGTGGGATAACGAAGGAAAAGAAGTAGAGAATAGTCAACCCCAACATACATTCTGTCTGCATTGAGACCAGTTCCACATGGTGACGGACTTCCTTTTCCAAAATCTCCAGCAGAATAATCTCTTGATTTAGCTGATGAGGACAAGGGTGAGGTGACCTGTTCTCCATCATCATGCAATGATCCAGATTTTCACTGTGGTGCATCATCAACCCCACACAGAATAACACAGGAAGAACTAAATGACCTGGTTCGTGATTTGGAATTATTCAAGAATAAAGCAGAATTGCTATGTTCAAGACTCCAACAATGGAATCTTCTAGAAGAAGTCACAATTACCATGTTGGCGGACTACTCCTGGACACTCCCCAGAGATGCTCCCGAACAGCTGTACAAGAAACAGGCAAAGAAATCTAAGAAGTAGTCCCTGACTGATTTTTACAAGTATTATATAAGGACCTATTACTATTGGCATGTATTTCATGATGTAAACAATAATTGTTGAAAATTACAATACATTTAGCATTTTGACAGTCATATTTGTGTCGAGCACATAACTCACTGCCACCACCCAAGAACTGCTATAGTTGCTTTTAAGTATTTTGTTTTTGATATTATATTTTATCTTCTTTACAAATGCACCAGGGTGGGGGGGCTGCGTGAAATGCTATTTCAATACACTGTGTACTGTGTATACAGCTGTTTCGACAATAAAAATCTCTTGAATCTAGAATCTTGAAATAGATAAGAAATTATTTTATTTTTGTAACATGAGTTTTGTAAAAATGTTATGACCAAAAGATTTTGGGGCACAATGAGAGGCCATGGGTGTTCCAGCAGGACAATGACCCCAAACAAGAAATGGTTGAATACAAAGGGCTGGGGAGTTCTGAAGTGGTCAGCAATGAATCCGGATCTAAATCCAATTGAACACTTATGGAGAAGGCAGCCTTCAAATCTTAGAGACCTTGTGCAGTTTGCAAAAGAAGAGTGGTTGAAAATTCCAACTTAGATGTGTAACAATCTTGTTGATGGTTTTAGGAAGTTATTGGTTTCAGTTTTTTTTTTTTCCAAAAGGTGTGCAACCAAATATTAACTTTTGAGACGGTTCCAGTAATTTTGTCTGGCCCAGTTTTTGTGTTTGTGAAATTATGTCAAATTTGTCTTTATTCTGTGCTTTTTTGTGTTGATCAAATGCACACAAAGAAAATAAACATGTGTATACCAAAACATTTGTAAGTGCAATAGTCTTCTTGGAGAAATGGTGTGTTTTCTGGAGAAATCCCAGGGGTGCTGATAATTGTGGCCTTGATTGTAGCTCCAGATAAAGGTCTACATCTACATCTAAACTGGCTTTTGAACCAGTCATCCTCATGGGCCAAACAATCTTCATGATCCACATCCATTATGTTACATGACGCACAAATGTGATGTTGGTATTCATGTTTTTTGCAGTGAGACTGTGTCCAAATGATTGTGATGATCATGACCACCACTTTTCCATTTACATTCCAACAGTTGCAGTGCATAGATTAACAGTGTAGATTTGTGTCTGATTATGTATTTTACTTATATATTTGTTAAATATTATAAATATGTGACTGAATATGTTAAATTAAATGTAGGATGTATGACTCACTAGCACAAGAAATTATTATATACATTTTGCCATCAGGTTTGCATAGGAAGAGTATGCATCTTTTAGGTCCCGCTTTGCCCGTACGGTTATAAATGAGACCCCAGTTGCACCAGCAATGAACCCTTGTGACCATAGATTTTCATTCTAAACAACTATGATTTCACCTCTGTCCCCTTTTTTGTAACCCTTGTGGATTAGATTGTCACTCCTGCCATTAAGCAATAATTCTAAAATCACCTCCTCAATGACCCCAAATGGTCTGTATGGGCATAACTTCTACAAAATGCTGTATGTGTGGTGCAGAAAGTGTGCAAGTGCATTTGTGCAAATTGGACAACAATCCATCTGTATCATCGCTGAATACAACTAAACCAAACAACATGGAGACTATTTCTGAAGGTAATATGGCACTGATCAGCCATAACATTAACACTACCTGCTAAATATGTGTAGATCCCCCTCATGCACCCAAAACAGCTCTGACTTTTTCTATCATAGCCTGTATTATTATTTTGTACAACAGAAGCTCTTTGGGATCACACCAAACCCTGCGCTTTGGGAGTTCATGACCCTGTCATTAGTTTACCAGTTGTCCTGTCCTGGACTCTTTTAGCTCTACTAGATAATAATACTTTGTGTTGCCGTATTTTAATAGTAACGTTTTAGCCCTTATCTGCACTGTTGTAGCACTTGCACTGTAGTCTATGCCAAAGAGGAAAATATTCTTTGTAGCTCTCACATCAGTGCTATCATGTCTGAACTAATGCTTGATTGTTCCTGTACCTGGAAGCATCAGCCAAATAAATAAAAGTAAATGTAAATGTATGAAATGCTCTATACAAATATATTATTATTATTATTATTATTATTATTATTATTATTATTATTATTATTATTAATAATAATAATAATAATAATAATAATAATAATAGTTGTAGTAGTTAGGGCTGGGTGATATTTTGCATATACTCAATGTATCTCAGCTTGTTCCACGTGCGATGTAGAAAATTACTATATTGTGACCATCGAGTATAAATTCTAATGTTATTGTTAAACAGCTTGTACTTTGCTTTTGAGTTTTGCTTTTCAGCCCTGTCAAAGCAGACAGCTCGCTCCCCCGCCCATCCAGAAGACTCCTCGCACCCCCACACATCCAGAAGACTCCTTGCACCCCCACACATCCAGAAAACTCACACAAAACCTCTAAAAACTTGTTACTGTTTATAGTTACAACTAGAAGGTTGCAATTTCCCAATTTAAATAAAGAGTTTGCTATATTAAACTTCAGTTTAAAATAAAGAGTTTGTTATATTAAACTTTGGATGTTTAAAAAATAAATAATTCTGTATTCAACTTTAGTTTCAAATAAAGTTTGCTATATTTAGAGGAACTTTCAAGATATCAAGCTATATATTGTGTATCGCAATATAGCTTAAAAATATCGCAATATTATTTTTATGCTGTATTGCCCAGCCCTAGTAGTAGTAGTACTAACGTCAAAGACACTAAACATAAAAATGACTAATGTTTTGGAATGGCTGAGTCAAACTGATGCGAAACACACTAACATCCCAAAGTTAAAGCCCTGCTGTACAGAATGATGTGCTACAATGCTGATACCGGAATTATTTCGTTGGGGAACTGATATAGTAACTCTTACTAAAAATAACTATTAAGAAAGTCTTAATCAAGCAGTCACAACAAGAAAAAAAGTAAGTCATTACACATAGTTACCATAATACTTCATTATCATAAAGAAGATGAATAAATACTACGGTGGTAACGTTTCATTACTTATCATATCTTCATTACTAGGTCTTTAAGCATTAAATAAGGAATCCCATTGGTAAGTTTCAGACGGTTATGTTTGTTTTTAAAGTTTATATGTAGTTAATAAAGTACTTTTTTTTACTTTTACAGTTTTTTTTTTACTGAAAAAAGGGTACTAAGTGCCAGGAAGCTATTTTTATGTGATCCTGTATGTTCTCGTTTATGGTTCTTAAGAGTCGTTTTAAAAAATGAGACGTAGGTGTGTGACCTACCCTTTTTAAATCTAAATAACTTCCACAGAATGTTATTAATGTAATTGGAATAAAGCTCAAACTGCTGAAGACATTAAACATAGTTTTGTTCTACACTTTCACATACATTGTTCCTAAAGTGCTGAGTAAATAAACTAAGCGTGTATTTCAGCTTTTAATTGAGGAGCTGTGTTCAGGAAACTGAATCTTTTGTTGGGAAGTTGAAGTATCAGCGCGCGTGAGTGGAAAGAAGGAAGCAGGAAGCAAGAGACGGATCCAGTTCCGGAAACGGATGAAGGTGTCTGCCAGGTGTCATCGACAGATGGCGCTGTTGTTGTATTTTCACATTCTTTGCGTTACACAAAGCAGCATTTCTTGTTTAAGACGCTGCAGTTTAACGCGGTACCTCAGCACCTTAACACATCTGATTCAACTAATCAGCAACAACAAGGCCTTCGTGATTTTAATTGGTGTTAACGGTAGAAAAACACTGTCTCCAGAGCTTTGGTTCTCCATGAACTAGGTTTGACTCCTGCGTTGCACCTGCGTCATTATCATTAGAATTAGTAGGCCTGTAAATATTTGCAGTGTTTCATTAATAATAATTGCATTTTAATCTATGGGAAAATAGAAATATGTCTAAGTTATTTAACAAAGGCAGGGATTTTATTAATCCATTAAAACTCTGAGAAACATTTGAATGCTTAAGAGTGGAATGTCCTGTGTCGTGGTTCCTCAACTTCAGCCCTAGAGCTCCAGTCTTGCACATTCTGGTGATTTCCCACCTCAAACACACCTTCAGCTCACCAGGTTTAGGTTGTGTTTTTGACGCAGGAAGACAACAAACTGTGACCACAGCTCTACCAGATGAACCCAGACCTACATTTTACTTGTCCTGGATTATTCACCTGATGTCCATTTTATATTTTTGTGGTTTTATGTACAATATCTAATTTTATATGCACATTGTTCAGCTTCTATTTGTCACCTTATAATTAAGCAGGCAGTTAGACAGTTGTAGCTTTTAGACCAATACAGGTTTGTTCTGAATGGCTGATGTAATTGATCTTTTATTGTTCTTTTCGTGTAAGTCCTGTTCATTTTTATTTATTTCTGATTTCTCAAATCAGCACATACACAAACCCAAGCAATTATTACTTAGTCTAGGCCTAGATCAGTATATTTAGCAGTAATTTTGTTTCTTTTATCATCAGGCATTACCAACTGTCTCAAGAAAAACGTGTGAAGAAGTGTCTATGCATTTTATTTCTCCAGAAGAACAAAAACAGCCTTTAAAGACATTTCTACAAGCATGGTGTAAGCATTCTCTCTTGGCAAAAAACCCCCCAAAAGAAACATGTTTTCACTTGTCATCAGCATTTATGGAGCAGGTATTCCTTTATAATGGTCACAAATGTTGCATTCGTTAAACACTGTTGTCTTAACCCTTCTATGTAAAACAGGCTGTCTTATGTTTTCTGTAAAGATCACTTCTACACCAGCGACCTCTCTATCTCCCCGTCTATCCCCATGTCTATCTCCCTGTCTATTTCTGTCATTAGCTCTTAATTGGCAGCTAAAAATGTGCCATTCTACCTTCACTGCTGTGTGGTGTTAAAAGGAATGGATATTACATTATTGACTTTATAATGGCCTACAAAAAAGGGAGGGGTGGTGGTGGTAAACTAAATGTCTTTGAGCAGAGCTGCTTTCAAAATGCTTTTCTGCAACACAGTGTAACTCTGAGCTTGTCTTCTAATGAAGTTCTTAAGGATAACAATCCTGTAATCAACTTAGTATCTTGATACTGAGTGTTGTGCAGATAATATTTCTGAGGAGGGAATCAGCTGCTTCCATGTATCAGTACTTAAAACATTTACAGTCCATGGTGGGGTCATTTTTCAATTTCCACAAATGTAGTACAAGGGTCCTCAAATGGGGTTCCGTTCCTCAGCGTGCGTAGTCTACTTTCCTTACATAAGTGTTTACGTGTGTAATTCCCTGGGTAAATTACTCTGTCAGTCCACCAGAGGGAGACACTCACACACCTGAGGCTCTGTTTAGCCCTTTTTGCAGCGTTTTATTCACTTTCACTTTCACACCATAAAAAAGAAGTTTGGGGCACCGTTGTAACCATGAATCATCCTAAGTCGAGGACCTCTGTAGCTTAGGTTCTTTAGTTCATGTAGCATTATGGAAAATGCACATCTAAATTGTCTAAAGTCTGCCTCAAACTGAGCCAAATATTAAATTAAATATGTATTAAACATTCCCCAGTAGACTTGTTTTTCTGCTTTCTGGTGCTGTATGAGAAAAGTAGACATGTTGAAGCCTGAATTTCACCAGCACTTTTGTTTGTTGGTTATTTTAAATACATATATTTATGCCCACTGTGTCATATAGTAAATGAGTTTAATTTGTTTGAAGCAAACATCAAAGAAACCACAGACATGCTTCTACTAAACATTTGTCTGTTCACTTTTATGAAACACTTCAGGCCTCAATACACCTTATTATTCTACTCTTAGAGCACATTTACATGCATTGTAAGCGCATTGGCAAACACATTCACAAGTGCCTTTTACAGACAGATTCACTGTAGATCATGTACAGAAGTTCAGATTCCTTACTAACTATCTGATTACATTCAGGTGAAATCAGCTTTAGAGAAAGGCTTTGTGTTTGGGTTATATTTGGAGTTAGGCTCCGGTTTAGATTCAAGATTCAAGAGAGTTTTATTGTAAATACAGCAGTATACACAGTACACAGTGAATTGAAATGCTGTTTCACACAGCCCCCCACCCTGGTGCATTCGTGAAGAAAGTAAAAATATATCAATATGTGCAAATGTACAAAGAGGTACAAATACTTAAATACCCCAAAACTACTATACATATATTATAAAAGGAGATATAAAGAAATCTATATTTGTACACTAACACAGAGGGACGTAAGACATTTTATAGTGTATTGCGCAAATGGTGAGTGCAAAAGATTGTTTCAAGTTCAAGACAAAGACAAGACAGACACGTACAAGATGAGTTGCTGCAAATGGACCTGCAAAACAGCGTGTGTGTGTGTGTGTGTGTGTGTGTGTGTGTGTGTGTGTGTGTGTGTGTGTGTGTGTTCAGCGGGACTGGGCAAAATAAAGTTGAATTTATTGGACATTTGGTTGAGCTTAAGTTGAAGGTCCATTAATTATCTGCAAAACAAATGAATAAAATGTTCCCAACATTAAACCTGAACCATCACTCTAATGGTGCAATAAGATGAACATGGATATGCACTGTGTCTGGAGACGACTCACCCTCCTATATCACTTATTTAGGAAATCTTTCAGGACAGCATGGCCATACAAAACTAATTCAAGTAGAACATCACCTGCTGGAGAAGCCACCAACCATCACAGTTTTACTGTAAATATAATGAATCCCATTTGCAGCTTAGCTGTGCCAGCGTGACGTCTGCAGTCACTTACGACAAACTTTGTTTGTAAACATTCCTGACGGCACGTTTCGGTCTAGATCTGCTTATCGGTATATGGCAAAGATAGCAACAGCAAACAACTAAAAGTTATGACTTCAAAGCAGGTATGCATGCGAGGACGGTTTTATCAGCAGCTGTAGTCTAGCCTGCTGGCACACACCCGAAACTCTGATTAAACGCAGTGGACGATACAATAGAGAAATACTTTTATTCCGTTTATCAGCTCCCTTGGCACATTGTAAGATAAGAAAGGCAGCACTGTAAGAAAAATGTATTTTGAGGTCTTGACTGCAAATGTAGGTTTAGGCTGCAGATCAAATGGTCAGTAGAAATGTTATATTCATGATAGATGGTAGAACATTAGCATTGAAATGAATTTACTGTGTATCATATATACTGTAACATAATACCACTAGAGTTAAAAGGTTCATATCCTATGTGTTTGTTACTTCATTTTGCAGTGATGTCCACTTTGGACATTGCATGGGTTCATGTATCAAAATGATTCATTATTAATTTTAACAGAACACTGGTCTGGAGATCACTAATGCCAAGTGTTGGTTGGATGGGTTTAAGGAGGAGCGCTGAATCAGTGGCATGACTGGAGTTGAGTATCTCTGATTTAGAAATTAAAAGCTGCTTCTATTAATGAGCTCTGTTCTAATGGCCTTATTCACAAAGCAGTTCAGGGTGAAACACGTAACTTGTGAACCAAGCTCCATGTAACTGATCTTCAGTGAGGTCCACCTGTACACAAGGAACTGCCGATGCCTCTTTAAACTAGAATTAGTATTACTTTTATTTTTATTTTAGTTATTTATATTCCTTGTCGTTTATCACTATCTGGTGTCGACCAGAGGAGGATGGGTTCCCCTCCTGAGCCTTGGTTCCTCTCAAGGTTTCTTCCTACAATTTAGGGATTTTTTCTTTGCCTCTGTCGCCTTTGGCTCATTAGGGGCCCGGACCTGGACTCTGTAAAACTGCTTTGTGACAATGTCATTTGTAAAAAGTGCTATAGAAATGAAATTGACTCGATTTGAACTGAATACAGGAAAAACAAAAAAAAAGTTTTTCTTACATCAAAATGCATCAACTATTTTGTTTGAAAATCCAGTTGTATGTAATATAGGCCTATAAGATTAAGTTGAGCTTGAGTATGAATAGACTTAAGTATAATATTCTAGAGGAGTGTGTACATCTTCTCTGTTAGAATGTATCAGTAAGAGTAAAAAGACGGCACATGTGGTTGTGCCTGTTCTGCAATGCTCACTCGCTACAGCATTTAAAGTCCAAAACAGGCGTCTTGGGGTGGTCCTAATGGGTGCAATTGTTCCAGATAAGAAGATCATCAGAAGGTTAATTGTTAACTTGTGTGGGATGTACATGAACAGTTGAGCATGGCTATGCACTACAGAAGGCTTTAAAAGAGTTTTAAAAAGTAAAAACAGATGATTTTGCTAAAGACTGCTGATTGTGTGAGATGAAAACATTCAAAAGAGGGTTTAAAGGTAAAGTTTGATTGGCACTGAACTGCATATAGTCTCATGCACAAGGTATTTGAAAATGTGTTTGGAGATGGGAGTTAGTGAGTGTGGTGTATGTGTATTTGGGCTTTTGGCCATTTGTCATTTTGGAGTCACACAGTTAAACAATATCACATTTAACCACTAAATTTCTAATGCACTTACTAGCTGATAAACTCTTATAAACTATACATGCACCACGTTTCAATGTACTAGTTCAAGTACACACTAAAAACAAATTACAAGGGCCAAATTAATATTTATATAGTCTTGAGATAATAAAAATCAACTGATGTGATATTGTTTATTACCTGTTTTAACTGTTTTCTGAAGACCAGATGCCACAAAATTATGCTTATTATGCTAAATTATACTATTTTTTTTAAATTTATCTTTAAAGAACTAAATTCAAGTTGTAGAGATATTTTCTCACATCCCTATTATATTATACAGTGAAACTTTGTCAACTATTGAAACGGAAATGTCTTCCTTTAACATATGGATGTCAAGGTTCATCTCCAATGAATTTCTAATCATAATACAGATTTATTCTAAATTTATTAGAGCTGAACCCTGATGTACTTATGTTAAAAACCCTCCTGATACAGCGACGTAGGCAGAGAAAACCTCGCTGTTGCTAGTAGGTTCACTTTCTAACTACACAGCACATCAAGAATCATGGGATTTATTCTGTCTTCCAGAACAGTAGATTAAGCACATGCAAATGCAATCCAGGCGTTTTCTTTGCGCTCATCAGGAATTTGGCAAAAATTGATGCCAAGGAAACGTGACATGCAACATTTCTGACGCCTCCTGAACGTGTAGCCGAAAAAACGCCAGCCCTCAAAGCCCATGTGGACGTTCAAACAGCATCGATGTGTTAATTGATGAGCCACACACCAACCAGACAGAGGAAACATCAGTGATAGGTCCATCGTACGCTGGTATGTGCTAACATGGACCCAAGTTTGGCAAGCTGTAGAGAGAGAACTGCATACACCTGACACCTGGTGAGGGGCAAAGTTGGTGGCTTAATGAGGTAATTAATATGGAAAAAAAATCTGTTCTGCAGCTTTTCATGGTAAGAGATGAGGTAGGGGAGCTAATGGCAGATGAGCTAAAAGGGTTTGACTGTAGTTTTTTGATCAAATGTTCAGAGGCTTTTGTACAAACTTACTGTCTGTGACACTTGGAGGTCACATTGGCATTATAGGAAAGTGATATCGAAATACAGCATTTCGCCCAGTCTCAGTCTATAGAACAGCAGGTTAAGAGGGGGTTAATGTGTGATAAACATATAGGTGGTGAGTGTGGGCCACAGCTGCGTATTTATAAGCCACATGCACACACATACACTCATAAGCACACAAACAACCCACATACATGCACACAGGGGAGCTGAACTGCTCAACCATGGTCATGAAAAGACCAGGGACAGCCATTGCATGGCACCCCTTTATTATCAAATCTGAACAGCTTCCTTTGCTCCTGCTATCATCTGTGCCAGGACTCTTAGACAAGAGCTTTTGATATAATGTCAAAGGTCACAGGTGGATATAGAAACATGTCCACCCCTGGTCTGGGGTCATTTAGCACAAACGGGGATCACCGGACAGCATGTCTGGTTTAGGGTCATGGTGCCATATCATCTTTGACACATTCGGAAAGTTATAAAGCTGTTCTCTCATCTCCTTCCATGCTGTGTCCACAGACGTGTTCTTTCATGACATAACCCACTCAACCTAATGACAAAATTAGAAAAACCACCTTGATCACAGAAACAGCTATCTATCCATTTTTCAAACCGCATGTCCATTTTGGGTCGCGGGGATAATATGGGATTGTGTTTGTTAGGCTAAATGGGTTATTTTGGGTATTGTGTGGGTTTTAAGTGTAATGGCTGAGCTCACCGCCACTGAGCTTATTGCGCCGCTCAGTGACAAGCAGTGGACCCAGCCATTCACAGCAATGGGGTTCTGACGTCTGAGTGCTCTTTGTGTGCTATGCCAGTGGGGGCGCACTACTGCTTTAGAGTTCTTTTAAGAGCTTGAATAAAGCGAAGGGTTCCGTCTTTCTATCCTTTCCCTATATATATATATATATATATATATATATATAACCAACTTCCTTTTGGGTATGAACGTTATGTCACTGTCAGAACAAAACCTTGTTTTATTTTTGCTTTTTACATTTTATATGCCTTCAAATCTAAAGTTGCCCTTTACATTGTCTGAGAATTTTGAAATGAATGGACCAATAGAAATGATCCAAAATGACCTAAAACACTAAAATCATTAACTTACATTGAAATTAAAGACAATTTTCTTCTGTTGTCAATGTACTATTTTGGTGGTAGAAGTTTTGTTTGAATAATGATGTCTGCCATTGTATGTCCTACTGACCGCCAGTCCTGGGCTAATTTCAAGCCCAACCTTTTTCACAGAACTGTTTAAAAGTATTTTGAACTGAAAACACAAAGTTATACAAAAACTTTAAATAAAAATGGTCATGGCTGGGCTACAGCTGGTATAATTAGCATGTTTTGCACATTTTCTACAGACCTTTTAAACACATTTTTAATACACTTTTACTATATAATGTAACATAACTGAAAATGTGGCCAATGTAAAAAAGTACATATGATTCTTTCTTGAATTGGTGCTAATTTCTTTGCATTTTTGCTTCTGCTTCCTGTTATTTTGATTTCTTTTTAAATGTAAAGTTGTGTACTTTTTATTTCAGTTGTCCATGCGCAAAGTGTAGTGCACAAACAGAGCCGGAGATTCAAATTTCTCTGCCCATGATCCATACACACACACGCTCAAACTCTCATTTTGGAAATTCCTTTTTCTGGGCCTATCAAACCCACTAACACAATACAAGCACTGAACAAACATTAACATTAACCACAAATATAAATCCTTATTATTTAGGCAGCATAGTCTTGTAAAGAGAGCGGATGCTGGCTCTGATGTTGTGATCAGCTTCTCTGCTTAATTACAAAGGAAACACGGCTGCAAATGTTTCCAAAGCAATGCTCTTTTTAAAATCCTGCCAACATGTTTAATTACAGGCCACTTCAGAATGAAACCTTATATTATATATGAAAAGGAAAAAAATTGGCCATCGAGAGCTGTTTGACATCTGGCTACTGGTTCCATCATATGGTCCTTGTGCAGAAAACCATTGAGGGGAAAAAAATTATGGAGCTCCATTTTATGTTCTTGAAGTGCCTTACAAGGTCTGTCTGGGTTCCAAACCCTGTTCACTTGAGCTTTGGTTTTGGAGCTGCTTTGGTGTCCCGTCCATCATTCTATAGCTGGAGCTTTTATTGGCTGCTGTTATGGTTCTACCAGTTTTTCTAGCCAGAGGTGTTGAAGGCACATTGGGCTCTTGTCACAAACACCCTCTGTATTAAACTGTTAAACACAAACGAAATGCTGTTAAGCACTGAATATCTCCAGACACCTATTCTTTCAAAAGCTGTTTTATTTCAAAACCTTTTTGTTTATGCTTTTTGTATTTCTACTGGCACTTGCCTTATCTTTATTAGTGCATTATTGATGATGATGCATTTAGAGACATTGAATTTGCTCTCTCTAACTCACCGACGTTTGCCCTCAGAGTAGTTATGATGCATGCACAGCCATGTTGGCGGTCATCAAATGTGGTCCTTATGTAGAAAACCACTGAGGAAAAATAATTATGTGGAATTGGAACTGCTATGACTCCATAAAAGGAGCACCATGCTGCCTTTATTGTTGGATTTGCTGGGATAGCTTCTGTATGTGCACACATTCAGGATTCTAATTGCTGTTGGCTTACTATTGATTTTATTTATCAGAATAATAATAGTATGCACTAAATACAGTAATTTATAACAGAAAACAAAATGAATTTACAGTTTTGTTAAGATTCTTAAAAGGTAAAAAAAGATTTTTGCCCCACCCCCTCCAGCACAGCCAGTAGTAGTCTTAACTATTATGTAAACCACACAAATACATGGCTTCATTGAAGTTACGCACTCTGTAGGCCACAAGATGTTCCCTGAATATATGAGTAAACTAAATAAATGTAAGTTCTTAGATTTTTTGGCACCAAAGGGATATCACAACATCATAAAAGCATAATCAGCGCTTTTGATTGTGGCCTCTAGGCATAACAGAGACAAAGAAAATGAGCCTAAACTCCTTGCTGAAGTGGTATACTAACAAATATACTAACAACACTGCGAGTTGGACAGCAGTGCTGAACGAAATGATTTAATGGAAATGTGTGTTACAGTGCTGACTGACAGCCAACTCTCACTAACCCTGACACTGTTAAATACTGGGGTCAGAGGTCAGCAGCTGCTTGCACTGTCTGAATGATTGCTCTGGCTGAAATTTACAAGACGTCAACCCATGCGCCCAATTTAAAACCAATTTTGTCATTGAATGAAGCAATGCTTTAAACAGCGATGGTAGTTCTATACAGGAATTGTCTTAAAAGATGCAAAACAAAATGTACAGGTTCTTTAAAATTGTGGAAAATCTCTTTCTTTGATTCTCAATTCGACACTTGTCTGCAGTACTCACTGATGTGATCATTAGCAAACTTTAGATGGGCTTTCTCCAGTCCTGCACACCAAGGTTGTTGTTCAGTATTTTCCTGATGGTGGAGTCTTTTATGGTGAATATTTACATTAACCAATGTGAGGGAAACCTTTAGTTGACCATCAGCAACTCTATTTGTGAAAGTGAAATTGACTGTTGTGAACACACCATCACACACACAATACAACAAAATGTTACCTCTGCATTTAACCCATCTCACTTGCACACTGATCCCAGGGGCAAAGTCCACTGCCCCTTTTGTGAGGTCTTCAGAACTCTCCATGGCATGATGCACTTTCACATATGTCAGACTTTAATACACCTTTGATTAACTTATTTCACCTTTAAATGACCTGCTAATTCCAAAAGTTCACATAGTTTTGCCACTCACATGTACAGCTCTGCGGAAAAAACAGAGTATTTTTCTTAAATTGACATTTCATTCCAGTGTCTGTGGTTTAATTCCAACACAAGCAGAACTCACTTCACTTACTGAGGTACTGATTAAATGATCAACTAAACCACATTGGATTTAATAAGGAAATACTACATTAAAACCATCACTTCCTTTCTGCAATAGAACCAATCTGAATGGATAAAACAGAATGTCTATCATCCCTGCATGCAATGTATGCATGAAAATATTTTCAGAGAGAGGAAATGATGGCAAAGATGAAATGATAACTGTCATTTAACCATCCTTAAAATCTCAAATTTAACTTGTGTGAGGCCCCTGGTAAATAACTCATCAAATTTAGCTTTTGGAGTCACCCGGTGTGACCCACACATGCATCTCCCTCCTTCTTCCTGTGAATAGCATGCCGGCCAGGATGTGAGTCATCATGACTATCAGGCAGAGGGCAGAGGAATGGACTTTCACCTCTGACCTTAGAGGTCACTGCGATCCTATCAGACCCCCACAGAGAGAAAGAGACAGCCGCTAGAGCGGCAGAACGAAGGACAGTTGCTGCTGCTGTAGGTAGACAGAAGAAAGAAAAGTGTCCGTTTGTGTTGGTGGTTGTGTTTGGTGTGTTAATCTTCTTGTTGTGATACGAATCCTGATGCAGTGGAGAGAAAAGCTTATTTTAAATAAAAATGTGGGGAAATAAGCAGCAAATAAGTAATGAAAACAATGTCAAACTAATGGGTGTATACTAGCTTAAAATGCCTCTGTATAAATGGGATGTATCATTAAATTAATACTGGTGCTGTCAGGACTGAACCTTATTTTTTTCAGATTTTTGCTTAAATGTTGTGATGAATGGAACAGTAGCAGAGGTAGCTACAGCTTTTAATTTTAGCTCCTTGTGGTGATTTAATTTGCCAATGGGAGATGGGTAGCTATAACTTGTTGATGGATGATACTGTATATAATAAAATACAGATATAAATTATAGAAAGATAGACAGACAGACAGACAGACATCCCATTAAATATTCAGATTTGTATTAAGAAATGTTCACATATCGATATCTAATCTTGTTATTGTTTAGCTCTGGAACAGAAAGTGATTTAGTTTATAAACAGTAACCTTGATTTATTCATAAACCAAAGAAATAATCAAAAATGTGTATTCTAACTGAGGAAAAAGTTCTGATGCCCTACCCCCTAATAGTTATTACTCCCTTTGGCTGAAATAACTGCAGTGAGACACTTCTTGTAGCCATCTACCAGTCTCTGATATCAGTCTGAGGAACATTTGACCCACTCCTCAATGTAGAATTTTTTATGTGAGATATTTTTTTTTTTATTTTTGTAAAATTTTTTATTATCCCTTATAGTTCCACAAGTGGGAAATTTATTCTCTACATTTCCCCCATCACATGCGTACACATGGAGCAGTGAGCTGCCATCAACAGAGGCACCCGCGGAGCAGTGAAGTGGGGACAGTACCTTGCTCAAGTGGTGCCCGAGCTGGGACTTGAATCTGCAACATTCTGATCCCAGGGGCACTGTCCTAACCACTAGGCCACCATTGCCCCATTTGAGGGGTTTCTTACATGTGTAGCCTGTTAAAAGTCACCCCACAGCGTTTCAATGGGATTAAGATCTGGGCCATTCCAGTACTTTCCTTTTCTTAGTTTTCAGACAGTCCTTGGTGGATTTACTGGTATGTTGTGGGTCATTGTCATATTGCAGGGTCCAGTTCCACTTCAGTTTTAGTGTTTTTAGAGATGGTCTCATATGTTCCTCACACACCCTTTGATACACAATAGAATTCATGGTGGGTTCTACGCTTGTAAGCTGGCCAGGTCCTGCTGCAGTAAAGCATCCAAACCATGATACTTCCGCCTCCATGCTTCACAGTTGGTATGAGGTTCTTTTCCTAGAATACTGAATTTGGTTTATGCCAGACATGTCCTCTGTTCTGGTGTCCAAATAATTCAGTTTTAGACTCATCTTTCCAAAGAACATTATTCATGGTCTTTGTCTATGTTCTCTCCTTGATGTTTCTCTCAAAGAGCAAAGGTTTCCTTCCATGCAAGTTAAAGTTTAAGTTAAAGTGCAGTCACTTTCTGATTGTACAGGCATGCACTTTCACATCAACAGTAGCTTCTCTAGGTCCTGTGATGACATTTTAGGGTTTTTGGAGAATTCTTTTAGCATTTTGCACTTTGCTCTCAGGGTGAACTTGCTTGGACGACCAGACATGGGCATTTGTTTTGAAAGTCCTCCACTTGTAGACTATTTTCAGGACAACGGAATGACTGATTGCAAATTCTATTAAGGTCTTTCTAAATTACTTACCAGAATTATAAGTGGCTACAATCTTCTTTCTGAAGGCATCAGACAGCTTTTGATCTCACCTTGGTTTTACTCTCACCTCAACATTCAGGAGCACGCATCAAACTAAATGTCAAACTCCTTCAAAATGCTGAGTAACAATGTTCTAAACATGTGCATCTGATGTGCTATAATTGTGTGTCATTTGAGAATAAAGGTGGAGGTGTTCTAATGTATTCCTAGCCAGGACTTACATTTTAGTAGAATTTCTGAAAAGTATTAAGGTCCTTAGGTCAATAAAACCATTGTCAAAGTGGCTCAGATATTTATGCTTCGACCTTTCATTTTCCAGCCCATCTTCCAGAACTGATTGTTCACTTGTTGTCAAATATATATCCCGCCCCATTACAGGCACCATTGTAATAAATAGACAATAAATACTTTCAAGTGGTCAAAGTTCTGGACTGCAGACAGACCAATTCAGCACCAGAATCTTTCTACTCTGAAGCTATACTGTTGTGTTATGTTGTGATAGATGCAGTATACCGTTTAGCATAAAGTCTTGCTGAAAATATGCAAGACCTTCCCTGAAAAAGATGTCATATGGAAGGGGGCTATATTTTGCTCTAAAACCTGTATATACCTTTCAACATTAATGATGCCTTTCCAGGTGTGCAAGCTGCCAGTTTCATAAGCACTTACTACACCTCTGTAACATTAGAGTTGCAGGCTTTTCAACTAAGTGCAGATAACAAGCTGCATAGTCCCTCTCCTTCCTTTGCTCCATCTGTGAGAAGCTGTGTGTATGTTTTAAAAAAAATAGTTTTCCACTTTGCCTTAGTCCATTTAAATGAGCTTTGGCCCAGAGCAGAGAGCAGCATTTTTGGATGAGCTAATGTTTTTCAAGTAATAGTAATATGTCTCAATTTTAGCATTTGATATGTTTTTATGTTATGTTGTGAAAACAAGATTTGTATATGTGTGTGTGTGTGTGTGTGTGTGTGTGTGTGTGTGTGTGTGTGTGTGTGTGTGGTGTGTGTGTGTGTGTGTGTGTGTGTGAGTGAGTGTTACCACTGCATCTCCTTTTAATCTGATCTATTGTTCTCTAGAGCTGTCAGAAAGCGAACAACACTAGACAGATTAGAAGCCCTGGCAGCATCATGCATAACTGAACACTCCTACTCAACAGCCTCTTCAGCAGTTTTGTATCGATGCTTGACCCTTGCTTTGCGGGTCGCCACTCTTTTTGTACCAAAAAAGTTAAAGTGGTATAATCGAAAGGATTTTGTCAACTGGCATAATCCCCTTCTAATCCCAGGCAGCAATATCTTAGAGATTACTGCATGAAAGTGTTCTTGTATTCTGTTTCATTATTTCTCACTCATGGCTTTTTGAAACATGAAGGAATAAATTCTAAACTTTCAACTGAACACGCTTGTGAGTAGAAGAGGCAATTTACTCTTTTAGTTTGATAAAGTGCACACATTTTGAAACATTTTGACCTCGAAACATATGGAAATAATTGGTTAAATGTGCTTAAATCTATATTTACGTATAACACTTTTGATTTTTAAGTAGTAGAGTTTGTAGACATAGACTGGCTTGAAGCAGGCCTACAATGACTTTGTTAGCCTACATCCTGAGATAGGGAACAGAAATTGGAGAAATTGGAGATTAATTGGAGGGGAAGTCACATACACATAAGCAAAAAAGCATTTGCCTCAAAGTTATGCATCATGGTAAACGAGGTGGAGTTTGGTATGATATTTACATATACACCACTGACACAAGCAATGCTTTACGTTGTGTAAATGTATGTTTGTGGTGACTGGAACAGTAGATATGATCCAGAAGAACTTGGAATAAAGTGTTTTGCCAGCTCCCACAGAGTTAGTATTTCAGAGATATGAGGTTTTGTCACAACAGCGAAGGTACCTATCACTCATACAAGCCGTCCAAACACTGACTTCTTTTGCATATGAATACTACTGGTTCTGAATGCATCCAGTCAGCTGCTATATGGGATAGCATCTCAGCTTTCAGGGGCAGTGAAAGAGGAGGGGGGCACAAAGAGAACTTTACAGAGGAAATCCTTCAAAGACATTCCTATAATCCCTCTCATCAGAGTTGCAGTGAGAGAGAGAGAAAAGCTTTGTGAGAAATGCTGCTGGGGATGTAGACTAAAGCAGGCCTGCTGTTGCTGCTGATGTTTTCTTTATTTGATTTGTTTTCAATATGAAACCAAAGCACATCTCTATCTTCAGGCTCTTCAAAAAGAAGTAGGGAGTGATTCTGTACAAAAAACACTTTGGTGTTCTCAAACTTGGAACGTGGACAAATATGTTGCTGTTAATGTATTTCTGGATGTTATTTAGTTTGTACAGTATAAGCAGATGATTTAAGTTAGAAGTGGGCAATTTGAAGATATTTTACCGTATGTCACAATGTACCTTTTCTTGGAGTCTCTTGGATTCTCACAAACAGTCAGTATTTAAAGAAGGCCGAATGACTGCAGATTTTATTACAAAGGGCTTTTCCTCATACCATAGAAACAGCTCTGACTGCGGCCTTTCTGTCAACGAGTCTCGGGTGCCCGGGTCCTTACACTGTCTCATTTTTTATGCTTCTAACACATCAGCTTCAAGAACTGACTTTTCACCTGTATATATATA
>JBBIGC010147413.1:0-18962 GCA_037576955.1 Lepidarchus adonis | reverse complement strand
ATGTGTGTCAAGCATTGTAGTATTTAATTAGATTTATATATATATATATATATATATATATATATATATTTATTATTATTTTTTTTTTATTTTTTTTTTTCATTTTCATTTTATTATATGTGTGGTATTCTGAATTTAATTGAAATGAAAAATATCTTTTTTGTAGGGTATCGGAAGGTCTACCCTCGCCAGAAAATTAGCCCATACTTGGAAATGCGTCCTCGTAGATGGTAAGCCTTTGCTTATTTTTTATTCAACACTTTCAGTAACTACCTTTTACTGTAATGTTTTTGTCTTTCTCTGTCTTCAGATGCAGAGTTGCTTGACAGTCATATTCGTGATGGAACTGAGCAAGGCAAAGAGGTTTATGTCTGTTTTCTTTTGTAAAAATAGTTTACCTTCCTGTTCTTTATATATTTGGACATTATAATCTACATTCTTACTCTCTTTTTACCAACTTTCATAAAATGTTTGTGTTAAAGCTCTCAGCCATCCTGGCTGATGGAAACAGCGTTCCAGAAGAGAGAATGTTTGCATTAATTCTTGATAAGCTGAAGTCAGCAGAGGTGGAACACTATGGTAGGAATGGAATTATGCAAATACAGAATAAGTTCAACAAAATGGATAAAAAACTGTTTTTGTGACGATGTACGATGCTGTCGTGTCATTGATAATGATAATAAATAAAGTGCTGCAGTCTGTAAAGCAGATATGAATGGGTTGAATTTTGTTTTTGTCGTCCTTGCCCAGGCTATGTTCTTTCATGTCTGCCATCAATGTCTGAGGAACACCTGAGCATTCTTGATCAAATAGAGTTGATAAAAAACTTAAAAATGCCACCAGACATCATCATCAACATCAAGGTAACCCACTTCCCCACTGTAAAAGTCTGCAACTATATTTCACTAACCTAATGATCTGAATGAATAAGCTGTTATGAGGTGGCAATTATATTGCAAAAATATTGTTTATTACTCTGTGGGCAGTAATTTGTTTTGGGTGCAGTGTGCAGACAAGGATCTGATCAACCGCCTGGTGGGTCAGCGGCAGCATCCAGAGACCGGAACTGTGTATCTAAGAGAGCAGTGGGATCCTGTCAAAAAGGAGACAGTCAAGAAGAGACATGACACTGAAGAGGGAAGTGAAGATGAAAGCGATCAGGAAGGAGAGGAAGAAGTAATAAAATGAATGAACAAAAAGAAAGAGAGAGAACTGTTTTGAAGGAATTGTGAAAGTGAATAATGATGGTTTTGTATGTGTGTAAGGAGGAGAAACAAGAACTGCAGAAGGACAAGGTCAGTCACCTGGTGAAGGTAACTGCAAATTTCCCAGAGGAGGCCAGTAAGAGGATTGTGCTCTATAAAGACACTATGCTTAGGCCTTTGGAGGTAAGGAACCAAACTATTTTTAGTTATTTTAACATGGAACTCAACGAAACACACATTTAAAAACTATGACAATATATGTACAGTGGTGCAAAAAAGTGTTTTTTTCTATGTTTGTCACATTTAAATGTTTCATATCATCAAACAAATTTAAATATTAGTCAAAGACAACACAGGTAAACACAAAATGTGTTTATTAAGTGAAGGATTTTATTATTACAAAAAAAATAAATCCAAACCTACATGGCCCTGTGTGACAAATTAAAACATAACTTAACAGTGGTTCATCACATCTGAGTTCAATATCTCTAGCTATGACTAGGCTTGATTACTACCACACTTGTTCTCAGTCAGGAAATCACTTAAATAAGATCTGTCTGACAAAGTGAAGTCGACCAGAAGATCCTCAAAAGCTCGACATCATGCTGAGATCCAAAGAAATTCAGGAACAAATCAGAAAGAAAGTAATTGAGATTTATCAGTTGGGAAAAGGTTATAAAGCCATTTCTAAAGCTGTGGGACTTCAGCGAACCACAGTGAGAGACATTATACATTATACATTATAAATGGTGAAAACATGGAGCAGTGGTGAAACTTGTCAGGAGTAATAGCAAGAGTGCAGCAATGACTCATCCAGGACGTCACACAAGACCCATAACAACATCCAAAGAACTTCAGGCCTCACTCACCTCAGTTAAGGTCAGTGTTCATGACTTCGGCATAAGAAAGAGACTTGGCAGACATGGCATGGCAGAGTGCCAAGACGAAAACCACTGATGTGCAAAAAAACCCATTAAGGCTCGTCTCAGTTTTGCAAGAAAACATCTTGATGATCCCCAAGACTTTTTGGGAAAATACTCTGTGGACTGACGAGACAGAAGTTAATCTTGTTTACATCTGGTGTAGAAGTGAAACCGCATTTCAGAAAAAGAACATCATACCAACAGTAAAACATGGTGGTGGTAGTGTGATGGTCTGGGGCTGTTCTGCTGCTTCAGGACCTGGAAGACTTGCTGTGATGAACGGAACCATGAATTCTGCTGTCTACCAAAAACTCCTGAAGGAGAATGTCCGGCATCTGTTCATGACCTCAAGCTGAAACAAACTTGGGTTCTGCAGCAGGATAATGATCCAAAACACACCAGACTTTGCAGTTCTGACCTGAATCCTATTGAGATGCTGTGTGACCTTAAAAAGGTGGTTCCTGCTTGAAAACCCTCCAGTGTGGCTGAACTACAACAATTCTGCAAAGATGAGTTTGGGCCAAAATTCCTCCACAGCTGTAAAAGACTCATTGCAAGTTTTTGCAAACGCTTGATGGCAGTTATTAGGTTTAGGGGGCGATTACTTTGTCACACAGGGCCATGTATGTTTGGATTTAATAATAATATAATAATAAAATCCTTCAATTACAAAATGCATTTTGTGTTTATTTGTGTTCTCTTTGACTAATATTAAAATGTATTTGATGATCTGAAACGTGTGACAAACATGGAAAAAAATAATCAGGAAGGGGGCAAACACTTTCTCACACCACTGTATATATCTGATCTGTGTAGGACTACATGGCAGATCATGACCCCCAGTACCTATTTGAAGTAGATGGAAACAAGGACCCAGATGAGCTTTTTGAGGTATGTTACCTCAGTCTGATTGTAGATTTGTAACATGATGAACAATCTGTAGTGGAGCAGAGTGTATTATGATTTATTTTTGGATTGTAATTATATTTTAATACCAATTAGCATGGCCTAAATTGGCATGAACTTCAGTTTACTTTTATTAGTTGTTTGCTGCTACTCGTTTTTGTGTTCTTATTTCTGTATGTGTAGACTGTAATGGTTCGCCTTGAGTCCATGGCTGTGAGGAGGCCTGCTGTACCTGTGCACCTTCTCCTCAATGAGGAGGAACTGCCTGAGGAGATAGACATGGTCAGATATTAAGCAACGGTATTTTTTAACACTCTGAACAACGACAGGGCCAGTTGGGTTTGTTTGACCTGCATGTTTCCTGTTTGTAGGAGGAGTTGCTGCGCTTTCTGTCTTCTTGCAAGACTGTAGTGCCAGGTTTCCGCTGGCGTAGGAGCCGCTGGTCCAGCACGTGCCCTGTCGCCTTAAAAGAAGGAAAGATTGTCGAAGGCAAACCAGAATTTTCGGTTGGGTCAGTGCTATTTGACACAAAATGTTGGACTAATGATTCAAGAAAACTAGTATAAATCAGCCAAGCTGTGTTTGATGACTATCAAAGTTGATAACTTAAATAAGTCTAAAGTCTGAGTAAAAGGCTATGGTAGCTCACCAAGAAGCACTGTATAGAAGATTTCTTAATATTTGTATTCTCTATAAAGTATATTGTGAACAGATGAACAATAAAATGCAGAAAAATGTAGGATAAGGATCTTTTAACAAAAAGTTAAAAGAAAAATGTATTAAGGTCTTTTGTGATGCATTTTGTTCCAGCTTCTTGGATAAGATGTATATCCTGTCCTCTCAAGAAGCTCTGCAGAAGTTCATGATGAATCCAAGGCATTTCCTGCTCCCGCCCATGCCACGCCCACCCTGCAGAGTGGCTGTGATTGGGCCACCATGCTCAGGAAAGACCATTCTCAGTGCGCTATTGGCCGAACATTATGGAGCAGTTAATGTAGACGTGAAGAAGCTGATGGAGCCATTTGTGGTCAACATTAGACAAGAAATGCTAGAAAATGCACGAAAAGATGCGATTATTGTGGCCCTGGAGAAGATCAAGGAGGAGCTGAGTGCTGCACTTGGTTCTGGTGAGAACTGAATAGACTGGTAAAGAATTCTGAGGGTTATTATGGGAGGGTACAAAAAGATGTGAGATTACTGTAGAGTATGAACTGCTTGCACAGTAAATGGCAGATGATGTGGAGGTTGGGATAAGAGTCTGAAGAAGTTGTCTGTGGTGCGTATATTATTTATTTGGATAGTAAATAAGATTATTCTTAGCTGTATTGGCTGTACATCGTGATCCATGGAACCTATGACTAAAATTGAAAAAAATATAAGTCAGTTTATTTTACAGTGTGTCTCTTAACACCAAATGGTTTTTCACATCACCCCACTCTGAATGAATAAACTTTAATTTTTTTCTTTAATTGTCTGGGATAGGTTATAAACACTATATACAAGGTATTAAATATTCTAAATGTACAACGTATGGCTTAGGTTGTCATTAATGGCAATTGACTGATTACTGCTATGGTTTTTAATGTAGAAAATGAAGTGACTGAAGATCATCCAGCAGTACAAGCTATGGTAGAAGAGGCCATGAAAGAGGCGGAGAAGGTTGCTGTAGAACCACCAGAGGACCTGTGTGCAGAAATACTGCAAAAAATAATAACAGAGGTATGTCCATTGAATAGCCACCCTACATACACTGTATGTAAATACACTCGTTTTTCTACGCAGTTGTTGACTCTTTTATGGTTATTGGGTATGGTTATGGTCACACATTATTCATGGCATTTTTTGAGCATTTTATTAAAGGTACACCATTAAAGAAAAAACCCAATAATAATAATAATTCTAAGCAGATATTAATCTTGCTTAGGCTGTTACAATAGAATAAAAGGCAGGTTTTCAAATAATATTCGGTAATACAGATTGTCCCCCTAATCTAAATTTTAACTAAAATGATTTGCAGAAAGTCTTTTTCTTGGTATGAAAAGTAGATTTTTATAAAATCACAGTAAAAGTATTTTGTCCGATTGGTGGCTTAAGCACCTAATGCTACTGAGGGCTGGAATCACAACAAAGGTATAATGTTTTTGTTATTTGTTTTTTTTTATTTTTGCAAATACAAAGTGATGTCTTTTATATACCTTCACAATTATTGACTCCCAAGTTCAGATGTGTTCTTAGGCTTCTAATAAATAGTTTTTTTGGTTTAAAAAATATATAGGCACAAACACAAAAAGAGAAAAGTCCAACCTTTAATCAAAGTACATTTATTAATTGGGAAATAACATTAAGAAATAGCATTTTTACATGTGTGCCACAATTATTGGAACCCCTAACAATTTCTAATTTTATTTTTTAGTTGATCAGAATAAACAGGAATGTTTAATTCGTAATAAATGACCTGGTGTATAAATATGATGTGACAGAGTCCTATTGCTCTTAGTCACTCTTCAACATGGGAAAGACAAGAGGAAGATGTGTGTGTCGACCTTTATAAGTCAGGTAATGGCTACAAGAACATAGCTACTTACATAAACCTGCTTGTATCTACAGTCAAATAAAGAATATAATATTTAAAACTAATGGAAGAGTGACTCAAGTTCATCTTGCTACTACACACAGTGAGGAGGATGGTAAGAGAACTTTAAAAATCCCTATACCTAATTGTTAGAGAACTGCACCAAAGAATTGTATCTTGGGGTCACAAAGTCTCCATAACAACCATAAGGTGCTATCTCCATACAAGCAAGCTTTTTGGAACATGCAAGGAAAAGCATTTTCTAACCTAAAGTCATAAAGATTTGTGGAGTGTGCTAAGCGGTACTGAGACTTCAACAGTTGGAAACAAACATTCCTTGTGGGTCTGGTGTAAATCCAAGGATGAGTATGTGGAAAAGCACCTCATGCCCACTGTAAAGTATGGTGGAGGATCTGTGATGCTGTGGGGTTGTTTCTCTCCCAAAAGCCCTGGGAACCTTGTAAAAGTGCATGGAATCATAAACTCTAAACATTTGAAATCAAAATCTGGTAGCCTCTATCCGAAACCTGAAGTTGGGTTGTCATTGGTTCTTCCGGGAGGATAATGACCCTAAACATATGGCAAAATCTACAAAAAAGTTGCTGCAGACACAAAATCAAGCTCCTCCCATGGCCATCTCAGTTCCCAGACCTCACCCCCACTGAAAACCTGTGGAGTGAACTGAAGAGGAAAGTGCAGAGGAGAGGACTCAGGACCCCTGGATGATCTAAAAAGACTGAAGAGGAATGGTCAAAAACCTCTTTCTCTGTATTTCCCAGCCATGTGAAATGTTAGAGGAGATGATTAAGTGCTGTCTTGTTGGCAAAAGGTGGTTGTATGAAATATTAAAAGCAGGGGTTCCAATAATTATGGCACGTGTGGGATTTTTTCCCCAATGAATAAATGTGCAGGGGGTCCTGATCTTACGACGTACGCACCAAACCCTGTTTTTTATGGTGTGAAAGTGAAAGTACCTTTAATAAAATGCTCAGAAATGCAATACAGTGCCTCAGATGCGTGAATGTCTCCCTCTGGTGGACTGATAGAGGAATGACCCCAGGACAAAACACAGTAGACGCTTATGTAAGGGGTTTCGACTTGAGGACCCCCTGTACTTTAATTAAAGGTTGGCTTTTTCTCTTTTTTGAGTTTTGAGCCTATGTTTTGGGATTTTTTTATTATTATTTCAAGCCTAAGAGCACACCTAAATCAGGGGTACCAATAATTGTGGAGGGCACTGTAATACAATGGCAAGTTACAGGCAATCTGGTGTTGCAGGGGTTAGCACTGAAGGTCATGGGTTTGAGCTCCAGGTGCCATTCTGTGTGGAGCTCTCCCTGTCTTTGTGTGGGTTTCCTCTCACTGTATTGCCCTGTGATGGATTGGCCCCCCGACCAGGCTGTACCAATTCAATTTACTGCAAACCAACAAAAATACAAACATTTATGAAAAGTTTAGATTACCCCAAATGATTATTATCAGAATCAGAATCAAAATCAGAAATACTTTTATTATCCCGGAGTAAATTGATATTATTTGCACTGCATTTCAATGCAATCTATGTTTTGTTTGTATTAGATTGAGACAGAGGATGCAAATGCAGAGTGTAAAAGAGGATGGGTGCTGGACAACTTCCTGTCCAACAGGGCACAGGTGGCTGCCATTCAGGAGCTGCACCCTGGCTTTATGCCTGATGTGTTGTTCTGTCTGAAGGACAGTGATGGAGAAGGTGAGAGAAGGATTTTTTTCTTATACAATTGATCATTTGTTTCAGGTATTCATTTTCTTACATTTTCACACTGTGCCTGACTCCAAATGCAAGGTTAATGTGTAATGGACAACTGTACACTAAAGCTTTTACACCTGCCTTATTTGGTGCAGGCGGATCAAACCTTTTCTTATTTTTTATTTATTTTTTTTCATAAATGCACATGCCCTATTTATATTCACACTTGATAAGTCTTGTCCAGAACAGAGAACAGTGGTCCACCAAAATAACAGATCTCATTCTGCTTTCAAAAGAGCCCTGATTCAGTTTGCATCTAGTAGGATTTTATTTTTTTTTAAAGCACTGACAGAGGACATTTACCATCAGATCATGTTTTTCTTTTCTTTGCTCATAGTGTTGAGCTACTAGTTGCAGGCAAGCAACAAAATTAAACGTTAAAGTATGCATTTTAGTTTCACCATGTAGAAATTACACCACTTAATTCCAGTTTCCCTCATTGGTTGTTACAGGAAAGACAATTCTCAGAAGGATCTATGAACAGAACAAAGAAGCTGTAGATATGGCTATCTGTTCCCGACTCCAGGAGGAGCAGAGACAGAAGGACACCAAGAGCAAAGACACACAGTGAGTTAGAGCCAAAGCTGCTCAGACTTGCTCCAGTTACAGTTAGAAAGTATTCTGTGAACGGTCTAGTTTGATGTCATTACTGTGTTTCTGTGTTACATTTAGGCAGCATGCGGTAGACTCAGAGGATCATACTAATACACTTTCCATACTGGAGATGGTGCCTGAAGAGTCTGAAGAGACTGGTATTGGCAATACTGAGCTTTCCATGGCTTTTTAGGGTCTTGTAAAACTTTGGGTTCTTATTTTGTACATTTGTATACAGGGTCCTCGACTTACAATGTACTCCACTTACAGAAATTTGCTGTTACGATGCTGTCTCAAACCATGTTTTTTGGGTTTTTTCTTTAATGGTGTGAAAAGTGAAAGTACCTTTAATAAAATGCTCAAAAAATGCCATACAGAGCCTCAGGTGGGTGAATGTCTCCCTCTGGTGGACTGACAGAGGAATGGCCCCAGGGCAAAACACAGTAGACGCTTATGAAAGGGACGTTGACGCCAAAATCTGGGGTTTCGCAAGTCGAGGACCCCCTGTGTTTTTTTATTCTATTTCGAATATGTTCAATGTACAGCATTTATGTTATGATACCAATGCTCTGTCATTGATAAGATATGTAGATTACTGTGCTGATTCTTATCATGGACAACAAGCTTCTAGACTGTTTACAGGGTGTATGAAGCCTGTACATACAAACCCCATTTTAAAAAATATTTGGCTTTTTTAGGATGTGTGATTTGTTAACTCTCTCAAAAGTTCAAATGAAAGGTTTCCAGTGTTTTCACTGATCAACTTAAATGTATTTTGCAAATATGTTAACAAACTCAAGTTGAGTTAAATCACACGCTGTTTTTCTTGCATTTTCTAATAACTTGATTTGTGTATAACACCTTGAATGCCGTACTATTGTTTCTATTTGAAATATCAGTTTTGGTGTTGATTCCTGTCTTGTAAAGTCTCTAAAGTAAGTGTACATTTGTGTGTAGAGGTGATGTTGCCTACTGCATGGGAGCAGGACTATCCTCCTGGCCCAGAGATGAACGCTTATGAGCTGCAGGTGAAGAAGTTCATGCAGGACTGGGAGAGCCTGGAGTCTTTTGTCCCTTACAGCTACGCTGTACTAGATATCACCAACCAGAACCCACAGGACCTACTTCAGCAAATGGTTGACAAAATGGAGCGTACGTAAACTTTCTCTGTCTTTTTTATTTTTTTATTTTTTTATTTTATTTTATTTTCCCCCCTATGTGTGTGTTTTCATTGTAAAGCGACCTTGGGTTTATGAAAGGCACTATATAAATATAACATATTATTATTTTTATTATTATCATCCTGCTTTTAATTTTTTTACATTACCGGTCAAAATTTTTAGAATCTTCAATATTCCCCATTTTTACTGTTGATTTAACCAGGTCAATAGCAGTCGATAACTTTTAATTGTACACAGGTACATAAGTGGTTACAATAAATAAGTACATCACAAATAAAAAATTATGTAGATTTCCTAGACAACAAGCTTTTCCACAAGCATTAAGAAACTTTTAAGAAGCTTTCTTGCAGCAATGGAAAAAATATTAACATTGAAGGTTAATGCAAACAATTCACACAGATTCTAAACAAAGGCTGAGCTGGAATGTATTATTCTTAGGTTTGTGATGAACCAGACACATGGGGTGAAAATTTCCTGTGCTTCCAGGTTTTTCTGCAGTTTAATCGTTTAATTTACCACTAAAAACTAAAGGATTTTTGACTTGTGTCGTATATATTTTGACAAAATCATCATGGTAACTGTATTTTACAATACTCATTCAATTAGCATGTCAAAACTCTGTGGAATACTCATTTACATATTTTCTGAAAATTTATCATGTGTTTATAAAGGTAATAAATGCTGATGAACATATGTTTTTTCTCTGTCATGCAGAACCATTCAAATATGTGGCCTGGGAAATGTCAGGCGTGGACCTGGATGAAGAGGAGGAGGATGCACGGGCACTGTCTGAGCTGGATAAATACAAGGCAGATGAAGACGAGGCTGAGGTACATATTCCGTACTAACACTTACAGAACATTCACACATGTAGTTTAGCGTTCTTGTGATGTCACTAACCTAACTGAATCTCTGACACCAATAGGAGGAAAGAGGTTTTACCAGATTGCTGGGGGACAGTAAGGAGTACTGCCCTGTGGTGCTGAGGGAGACAGGGACTCTAGTTCCCTGTACAGATGAATTTGCAGCCAAGTACAGGGAGAAAGTCTACTACTTATCCAGCAATGAAGCACGTGATAAGTTCCTGCAAGACCCAGCTTTTTATGTCCCATCCACTCAACCGCTGAAGGTAGGAAGAGGCTGGAGACCGAGGTAATCTTTGTTATATATACAGTACAGTCTCATGCAAAAGTTTGGGCACCCCTTGATAAATAACAGATTTTTGTGATTTTGTAATTGAAAATATGTTAACAAAGTCTTTCTAGGAAATGGAAAACATACACAATATCTTCAGCAAACATTGATGCATAGTTACTTTTTATGCCATAAAAATTTTAATTAAAAATATTATTCTGCCAGTATGCAAAAGTTTGGGCACCCTACATAATGTGCACTTAGTAACATGTCCTCTGGCAGATTTCAGCCTGCAAACGCTTCTTAGAGCACTGTTATACAAGCTGTACACTGACTACTTTACATTGTATCAAAGTGTCATATCTTCAGTGTCGTCCCATGAAAAGATCATCTGACCATCTACTGTCACCAGAAATTCAAATCTCTCCTTCTGAAACTTTGGCCTGCATACTTTTTTCTGAATGGTTTAGCCCTTTTGTATGTGACATGGCTGTGGATCATTAGGTGCATCAGGAAAAGTTACAGTAATTCATTAGTAGTCTGTATGCTTCTGGACATTAGGTCTATATAAAATATATTCACATTAATTATTCAATGTACGTTTAAATATACTGTACTTTTATTTTTTAATTCCCAAGCCTCCTGCCTTGCGTATCTTCCAACTGGGAGTGCGGGGCTCTGGAAAGACCACTCACGGCCGCTTCCTGGCTCAGCAGCTGGGCATTTTTCACATACAGTTACGGGAGCGGCTACAGGAGCTCATTCTTGCAAAGACCCAGAACCGAGTGCCGTACTCAGACGAGGTGGATCCCCCTGAAGAGCTGTCGGAAGAACTCCAAGCTCTGCTGCAGCAACAATCACCAGAACATGAGGTCAGCCCAGATCAGAGATTTACTGGTAACACGATCACGTAAAGCAGGGGGCAGTTTGATGTTTTCTCTGCTTTATTACATACACCAGCTAAACCTGATTATGAGCAGCTGAGTCGAATCATTCGTGTTTAAGAATAGAATAGAATCTTTATTGTCTTTCCACAAGTACAATCAGAGTGAAATTTAACAGTAGGAAAAAAAGCAATAAGTACTAAATCCAAGCACAGACAGTATGATGCAACTCACATATATATTAGAAATAGATAGCATCAGTGATAGAAAAGTATAACACCAGCAGATAAATGGCATAAGTACAGAATAAAAGTCCAGACAGTGTGACAATGACCATAACTAATAGAGTAATAAGAGTGCAAGTGAGAAAATGGCAATATTTACTAAGAGAAGGCATATTATCAATATGTAGGTCATGTAGGAAGGGGGTGAGAGAGTGTGGTATTATGTTTAATGAATATGCTGGTTTGTAGCAAAAGCTAGTTCTGACGGATGAAGAAGAAGCCATAAAGTCATATCTCTCTGATGGAGAACCACTGCCAAAAGAGATCCTGGAAATGGTTCTTCCACAGCTGTGGAATCAAGAGCCGTACAAGTAAAGTGTTGCATGCACTCCACAAAAGTTCATAAAAAAAAAAAACAGTTTTAAACACCTGTTCATCTACCTTATTCTTTTTTCCTCTTCTCAGATCCACTGGATTTATACTGGAGGGCTTTCCTCAGAATCCAGAGGAGGTTTCCTTTCTGGAAGAGCATTACCTTTACCCAGATGCTGTGGTCGTCATGACGCTTGAAGTGGAAGCGGCGGTGAGACGCCTGCTCCCTCCACAACTTGCCCGCTGGAGGGAAAGACGTGACCGTAAAAGAGAGCAGACGCACCAGATTAAAGAGCTGCGTGGCAAAATCAGGGTGAGGAGAGACAGGAATGAAACACTTTTTACAATCCGAACAGAAAATTAAAAGCGGTTAGATCTGTAGCTGTAACTAAAGAGCTGAAAATGTGGACCATAGCATGGAGAACTTATCGTGGAAAGAAGGACAGAAGGCTCCATGAAACAGGAAATCAATCTTTTATTGCTCAGTCAGTTCCAACCCTCACGCTTGCCAGTTCAGCGATATATAATTATATTATATAATTCTTCTTAGCTATTTCCCTAATTTTGGCGCCTCATTCGCTATGTTTTCCCATCATAATTTCATATGTTCTAGGGGCGTTCCTCTTCTATATTGTTCTGCCACCAATATTTATTGCTCCCATATTTTTAGACTAAAAAATATACTGCGCTACCTGGTCAGTATGTGTGTGGGAACTTGAACAATATGTGCAACTTTAGTCCGTATGTGCTTTTCCATACTGTATGAAAATCTGGGCAGCTAGGCCTATAGTGAGCAGCATATGCATATGATCTAATAACTTTATATAATATGGTGATTAATTTTTGTTAATCATGTATGGGATAGATAATTTAGTTAGAAAATAGTTTTTCATAAATGATTGACTTTCATAAAACCTTGAACTTTTCCACATTTTGTCACATTACAGCCACAAACATGAATCTGTTTTATTGGAATTCCACGTGAAAGACCAACACAAAGTGGTGTACACTTGAGAAGCGGAACGAAAATCATACATGATTCCAAACATTTTTTACAAATAAATAACTGAAAAGTGGGGTGTGCGTAATTATTCAGCCCCCTGAGTCAATACTTTGTAGAACCACCTTTTGCTGCAATTACAGCTGCCAGTCTTTTAGGGAACGTCTCTACCAGCTTTGCACATCTAGAGACTGAAATTCTTGCCCATTCTTCTTTGCAAAACAGATCCAGCTCAGTCAGGTTAGATGGACAGCGTTTGTGAACAGCAGTTTTCAGATCCTGGCACAAATTCCATCACAGATTCCATTTTGGTCTCATCTGACCAGAGCACCTTATTCCACATGTTTGCTGTGTCTCCCACATGGCTTTTGGCTGCAAACGGGACTTCTTATGGTTTTCTTTTAACAATGGCTTTCTTCTTGACACTCTTCCATAAAGGCCAACTTTGTGCAGTGCACGACTAATAGTTGTCCTATGGACAGATTCCCCCACCTGAGCTGTAGATCTCTGCAGCTCGTCCAGAGTCACCATGGGCCTTTTCTAATCAGTGCTCTCCTTGTTCGGCCTGTAAGTTTAGGTGGACGGCCTTGTCTTACAGTATGGTTTACAGTTGTGCCATACTCCTTCCATTTCTGAATAATCGCTTGAACAGTGCTTTGTGGGATGTTCAATGCTTGGGAAATCTTTTTGTAGCTCAAGTCTGCTTTAAATTTCTCAATAACTTTATCCCTGGCCTGTTTGGTGTGTTCTTTGGACTTCATGTTGTTGCTCCCAATATTCTCTTAAACAACCTATGAGGCCGTCACAAAGCAGCTGTATTTGTACTGACATTAGATAACACACAGGTGCACTCTATTTAGTCATTAGAACTCATCAGACAATGTCTATGGGCAACTGACAGGACTCAGACCAAAGGAGGCTGAATAATTACGCACACCCCACTTTTCAGTTATTTATTTGTAAAAAATGTTTGGAATCATGTATGATTTTTATTCCACTTCTCAAGTGTACATCACTTTGTATTGGTCTTTCCAATAAAATAGATTCATGTTTGTGGCTGTAATGTGACAAAATGTGGAAAAGTTTAAGGGGGCCATATACTTATGCAAGCCACTTTCCAAAAAATTAAAGGTACTACAAAGGGTTCTTTGTTAAGTGCAATAGTTCCCTAAAGAAACATGTTTATAAAGGGGATTTGATTGTAAAGAACCCTTTATATGTTTAAAAAAACTACTCGTAGTGTAAAGAGCATGTGTGAGGCCAGTGAGCCGGAGTGTATATGAACTACTTTAAGGCAGGGCCATATGTGCTCACATTTCTGCGCATCAGTGCGCCATGCAGTTCACAGCTTGTGCATTTGCTGCAGGGAATCTACACAATTCCATGGTGGCTGAGATGCCAGGACTTTTGGTGGTGCAAGGTTGTGCACTCTCCCCCTCTGTGCAATTACCTCTGAGTTTTACAGAAGTAGAGAAACAGAAGTAACCACAACCCCCTGTGATCCATTACGATAGCTTGCCACCCCCGCCTCTCGCCACATATAGGGCCTGGATCAATATGAGCAAGCTAACGGAGTTTGAATGTACACCCCTAAGTGAAAATTTCCAAATTGTCTATATTTTGTGTGACCACCATTATATTCCAGCACTGTCTTAACTGTCTTGGGCATGGAGTTCACTAGAGCTTCAAAGGTTGCCACAGAAATTCTCTTCCACTCTTCCATGATAACATCATGGAGCTGGTGCATGTTAGAGACCTTGCGCTCCTCCACCTTCCGATTAAGGATGCCCCACAGATTGGAGGTGTACTTGGGGTCATTATTATTTTCTAATACTGCCCTGCTGCCCTGTTTCCGAAGGGAGGGGATCATGCTCTGCTTCACTGTGTCACAGTACATGCTGGTATTCATTATTCTCTGAATGAACTATAGCTCCCCAGTGCCAGCAGCACTCATGCAGCTCCAAACCATGACACTCCCACCACCATGCTTGACTGTAGGCTTGACACTTGTCTTTGTACTCCTCCCCTGATTGCCAGCACACATGCTTAACGCAATCTGAATAAGTTTATCTTGGTCTCATCAGACCACAGGACATGGATCCAGTAATCCACGTCCTTAGTCTGCTTGTCTTCAGCAAATTGTTTGCGAACTTTGTTGTGCATCATCTTTAGAAGAGGGTTCCTTATGAGAGGACAGACATGTAGAACAATTTGATGCAGTGTGCAGCATATGAGACTGACCCCCACCATTACAACCTCTGCAGCAATGCTGGCAGCACTGATACTCATACACTTATTTTCAAAAGACAACCACTGAGCACATGCATTCAACTTCTTTGGTCGACCACGGCGAGGCCTGTTGTGAGTGGAAGTTATCTTATTAAACTGCTGTATGGTCCTGGCCACCATGCAGCAGCTCAGTTCCAGTGTGTTGTCAGTCTTCTTATAGCCTACAGTAGGTTATTTTTTCCAAATTTTCAGAGAGCTCTTTGCCATGAGGTGCCATGTTGAACTTCCAGTAACCAGTATGTGAGAGTGTGAGAGCGTTAACATTAACACCAAATTTAACACACCTGCTTCCCATTCACCCTTTTAACTGTAATCAGTCTAATTGGGCAAAAGATGGACATTTTCTCTTAGGGGTGTTCTCACTTTTGTTACCAGCTTTTTAAACATTAATGACTGTGTTGAGTTATTTGGAGTTATTATTATTTGAGTTATATCTCTCTCACTTACCTTTCCATTCTTTCCCTTCCTTGTTTGTTAAACCTATTTTGAAACATTTCCCCAAAGGTTCCTGAGAATACATGTCTAAAATTTGAAATCCAAGTCTCAGAAATCACCTACAATCTCACTTTGCCATAATGGCTCTTGATTTGCTTTTTTGTTTCTTATGCCCTAGTTTTTTCTTCACTTCAGTATATATTTTCTCATATGTGCACAGTTAAGGACAAGTTGGTCCACATGCCTTTGCTATCTCCCATAGCTTCTGCTGAAATGTGCCTCAGGTGCAGGAGCTTAAAGCTTTAAGACCATTTTTGTAAGAAGCGTATGTATGTTGTTTTTCTTTTGAGATAGTATGGCATGTACATTGGTCTCAACGCATTATCATGTAATCATGTTTTTACATATCATATACTGTACATATCAGAATGCTTTCTGTGTTTTTTTTTACTGTACATGGGTCTAGTCTTTGATGTTTGTGCTCATTGACTAACCTCTGTTGGTCCTTTTGTTTTTTTTTATATAGACGGAATGGGTCGAGTCCTTGCTCAGGACGTCTATGCCAAAGACAACCTTCCCCCTTTTCCAGCTTCAGTCAAAGATGGCTACGCTGTTCGAGGTGAGAACTTTTTAAAAACTCAGCTTCTATTGTCCATTCATTTTCTTATGCCAACAAAACCACTGCCAGTGTTCCCTGCCACATAAACAAACCTCATAATCTCAGTTGGTTGCTCACTGTTCCCATCAGCAATTTTTTTGACCACACGCTGTTTGCTTTATTACGTTTGCACTGCACTTTTTTCCTTATTTCTTCATTTGTTAAGTGATGGCCAATTCAACCAGAAGTTGTAGTCACACTGCTTGTATATTTGGGCTCTCATTTTAAGAACTTTCAGATGAACTCTATTCTCCAGTAAAGGGCAGTGCATCATAAATTGTAGTTAGGAATCCTACTCTTTGGTATAAAGAATCATAGGGCACACATTGGTACTTGGGAGAATGTTCATACAATGTGTGTGTAATACTTTTTTTATTAAATTAAAATGATTTGAAACAACACAATACATGAGAGATGTACAGTATATCTTATTTAAAAGAGCCCCCCACTTCCCCATAACTAATGCAGTGATTCTGTCAAAAATGTAAAATTATTCTGATTTTCTGTGTTGCTGTTTCTCTGTCTCAGCTGCTGACGGCCCAGGAGATCGCTTCATCATTGGGGAGTCTCAGGCTGGAGAGCAGGTGAGACACACACACACACACACACACACACACACTCACACATACACATTGTATGCTAGCTTGGACACCTTGTGTCTGTAGAGGGCCTGGGTACTCAGTTGGCAAGAAATCTGTGTTCGGTGAGCAGACTCTAATGTATGTGTGTGAGAGAGCGAGAGAGAGAGAGAGAGAGAGAGCAGGAGAAATTCCCATGGGCATACAACCATGTGGAGATGAGTAAAACCTTACGCTTGAGTGGTCATAATTGTTTTCTGTGGGGCGAGACTGTCTGGAGTGTGTGCGTGTGTGTGCCAGCATGTATCCCCAGTTACTCTGTTACATGCTTGCACAATTTCCTCTGCTTTTGGTATCATCTAATGCACTGTAGTGTTCTGGGTGAGTACATATATTTGGATAAACATATAGTGGCATCTTTAATGTTTCTGACAAAGGCACTTTTTTATTTACCCTTCTGCTCCTCAGTGCAAAACTTTGAATCAAACAATTCAGACTTGATTTATTTCCAATTTGCATACATTTTAGTTTCACCATGTATACATTACTACAATTTTTATACATAGTCCCCCTCATATTAGGGCACCATCATGTTTGGCAGGTAAATACATGCCCAAGCCATCATACCCCCACCACCATGTTTACATTTACATTACATTTACATTTATTCATTTGGCTGATGCTTTTGTCCAAAGCGACTTCCAGGTACAGGAACAATGTTTGACAGTTTCCTTGGATGTTGGGCTGTGCCTTTTCGCCTCCACACTTTCCTTTTGTCATCACTCTGATACTGACAATTGTTGGTCTTATCTGTCTTTAACACCTTTTTCCAGAATTCTGAAGACTCTTTAATTAGCCATCCCGTTTAGGTGACTGTGCACATCTGAATTGTTTGTTTTAAAATTTTACACAGATAAGCAGAGGGGTAAATCAAAGAAAAATGTGTCTGTGTCCCAAACATTATGGAGGGCACTGTATTTGAAACAGTGAAATGGCAATTACTTTAAATGATTTATCCATTGAGGCAGGGTTACTTCAAAAATCAATAAAGACTTTATCCTTTTTTTTTTCTCTTAAATCTGTTTGCTATTTATATTATATATGTGTGCTTTACAATATTTAGGTTTGCTTATGTAGAAGACACTGTATACACTAAACGATCTATGCAAAAATAATAACACTTTTCCAACAAAGTCAAGAGTCACATGACTCAAAAATCATCCTGACACCAAAACTGACCGTTTTCTGTCTTTCTCAGTTGAAATCATATTTAGCATGACTGTGCGTTTTTCCCAATAATCTCCTTATATAAATTAATATTAACTATTAAAAACATGTTTACTTCCCCCTCTCACAAATGTCACCCATCACTGAGTGGAGGACTAAGCTAATCTCAGAGATCTTCAGTAATACTGCATTTCAGTTCACCACTGTATGGAAAATACATATGTCCTGATTTCCAGTTCACACTGCATGTGGTGGGCAAGTTGATTTGCTACAAGTGAGGCCCTTGCTTTAAATGCACTGGCAGCAAACAGTTGAACAGATTTTCTTCACACAGCTTGCTTTGTCAGTCTAATTCTCTGCTCTGATTATTCAGTTTGTGGAAGTAGTACAATGTGCTTAAAGCAGCTCCAGTGTCCTGCAGTAATTTGACTTGACACTGAACCTGAATACTGCTGGACGGGAGAATTTGTATAGAAATGAACTAGAAGTTAACCAAGTTGTTCATTCTGTCAGCTTGTCAGATACAGATTTGTTGGTTATGTCCAGCCCTTTATTCCACAGCCATCGATGGCTGGGAGTCTGAGAGTGTGGTCTAGCTCCCCCTGGGTGGGAAGAATGGCCCTCCCTCTCCCCGCCACTCAGCGTGCATCTGTTAGAGGACATCTTGCAGATGTACAAAATTGGGCAGCTGGTGTTCTTTTCCAAGCTGTCTGATCATGTTGAGTTATTTAAGATGATTTGGTTACTGGCTTCAGGTGTCTTTCACCCTCCCAGCCTGGTTGCCTCATATGATATGACCTAACTAACATGTGGAAATGGACATAACAAATTTGGGGAGAAAATTGATTGATAACTCATTTTACCAAAGCTGTTTCAAAAATGTACATGAATGGGATCATTGAGTGAAAATGGCTAAATGTGTGTGTGTGTGTGTGTGTGTGTGTGTGTGTGTGTGTGTGTGTGCGTGTGTGTGTGTGTGTGTGTGTGTGTGTGT
>JBBIGC010147397.1:0-18966 GCA_037576955.1 Lepidarchus adonis | reverse complement strand
CCTTTGTGTTAATATCATTCGCGAAAGATCTTTCCTTGGAAACCCCCAAGTCCCCCCCCCCCCCCCCCCCAAGTTTTCATCATCAGCACTGTGTCATTCTAGTCTTTGAACTAGAAAATCTCACTCTATAGACCTGTGCCACCATTGTGGTGGGTAGGCATTTCTTCATTGATAAAGGCATTTGTTCAATTTTTAATTTTGGTCAGTGTCCCTTTAATCAAAAAAAGCAATTGTTTTGAGTGTGTTCTGCAATACTAGTCTAAAAAGTATCAAGTAAGTGAGAACCCCCATAACTACAAAGTTATAATAAAAAGCAGCCATATTTCAAGGTGCCATGTCTATCTCCTATGACAAAATCTTTGTGATTTGTGAAATAATATCTGTTTTTTAAATCAATTATTGAACAATTCTTTTGTTAATGTAATCCACTAACCAATGAAACAACAGACCTATGACTTAATGAATGACTGATTGAAGTCTTTTACATGTTTAGGGATTGTTGTCTTTGGGATGAATCGTCCAAAAGCTAAAAATGCTATCAGTAAAAACCTCGTAAAGATGGTAAGTGCAACTTTCATATGATTTTCAAGTAATTCAGTGTGACCTGTCATTTTGATCATTTCTGAGAGTGTATGATGTTCTTATTGTCTCACTTTTATTAGATGTCTGAAGCTGTGGAATCAGTAAAAAAAAACAATAAAGTGAGAAGTGTCATCTTATGCAGCATGGTGCCTGGAATATTCTGTGCAGGTCATTTGAAACTCCAGGTTTTATTTTATTATAACAGTTTGAACCCAACTTTTCCTGGTGTAGCCTCATCATGAAGAATTGCTCATTTCTGTGCAGGTGCTGACTTGAAAGAGAGAGCCAAAATGCATCAGAGTGAAGTTGGACCTTTTGTCTCCAAAGCAAGGGCACTTATTACTGAGCTAGGTAAGTCAATGGCTAAATATAATGTTTTTTAAAAGGAAAAATTTGCATATTTTTGACTATTTTGTTTATTTAACCTCCAAACTTAAATTGGCTTCCACAATTATTTCTACCCCTGGTTAAGATGTGTTAAAAGTCTTTAAAAAAAATAAAAATTGTATAGCATAATCTGACATTTAACTCAAGTAGGAAAAAAACAAAAACAATGCATCACTAAGAAATAATTATTTTTTAATTAAATCACATGACCATTCCTTTAAAATAAATGTAATTTAAGCATTTTTGCCATTTCTAGTTTTTCTGTTGGTCAGAGTAAATGAGTAATTAATGACTGGGGTATAAATATGATGCTACTTATCCTGTTGCTATTAGCAACTCTTTAACATGAGAAAGACAAGAGAACATACCGTTCAAGTTAGGCAGATGTGTGTCATTCTGCATATGTCAGGTAATGGCTACTCGACTAAATCTGCCTGTAGCAATGCAAAGAAAAAGCTTTTTTCACTTACAATCACAAATGTAAACATCTGGAGTTTGCTAAGCGCTACTGGGACAAAGCACCTGGGATTTTTCCCAATCAATAAATGTACTTCATGTAAAGATTGTTCTTTTTTTTTGTTTGTATTTTGAATCTATTGTTTTCTGGAAAAAAAGAATTTATTAAAATCCTAATAAATTATAATCTGAATCAGGGGTGCCAATAACTGTGGACGGAGCTTTATTTTGGTAACACTATTTTTATAAATATGTAGTGTGGGTAAAGTGTTAAAAATCTTTATCTTTATTAAACATCTCATTATGGATAAAACCAAAGAGCTCTCTTAAGACCTTAGCAACTTTATTGTTGCTAAACATACTGATGTCATTGGTTATGCAAGAATTTCTAAAGTACTGAAGGTTCCAGTGAGCACTTTTGGGGCCAAAATCCAGAAGTGGGAAGAACATAATTTGACCATAAACCAGCCATAACCTGGTGCTCATTGCAAGATTTCAGACAGAGGAGTGAAAAATAATAATTTTTAGAAAAGTTGCCCAAGCGCCAAGGACCATTTGTAGAGAGCTTCAGAAAAACTTGGAATTAGCAGGTACAATTGTTTCAAAGAAAACAATGAGTAATGCACTTGACTGTCACTGCACAAGACTCCATTGCTGAAGAAAAAGCATGGTGAAGTGCATTTAAAGTTTGCTGACCAACATTTAGACAAGCCTGTGAAACACTGAGACAATAGAGTCTGGTCAGATTAGACCAAAATGTAACTCTTTGGACGCCATAATACTCACTATATTTGGAGGTCAAAAAGCATTTCATATCATCCCAAAAACAGTAACGTTTGGGTGTGGGAACATCATGGTGTGGGGCTGATTTTTAGCATACAGCACTGCCACACTTCAAATAATTGAAGAAAGGATGAATTGAAAAATTCAGCGAAAGAAAATAAAGCTGCTAGAATGGTCCAGCCAATCACATGACCTGAATCCTATAGAAAACCCACTGAAAGAACTAAAGCTCAGAATTCATGGAAGGGGCCCAGAGAACCTTCAGGATATGAAGACTGTTTGTGTGGAAGAATGAGCCAAAATATCACCAATGCAATGCAGAGACTAGTTTCTCCATACAGGAGGCGTCTTGAAGCTTCATCACCAACGAAGACTTTTGTATTAAAGTATTAAATACATTTGAGTAAACGTCTTCAATACTGTTCCCCATATTATTCCATTTTATTACACATAATAAATGGGGATCTATGGTTTGATTTCTTTGCACAAGTGGATTCGATGGGTTGTTACCGATATCTGGTGTGAATTGTCAACAGAACCTTTAGAAATGAATTTACTTAAAAAATTTGTGATGTGTTCGATACTTTTTAACCGCTGTATAACAATGTTGTCAACACTCTAATATAGAGTGATATTAGAACAAAGTGTTTATTGCATGTTATGTATGATTCAGTTATTAATTAATATTAACAATTATGTATTATCTAGATCATAATAAATAAAACTTAAAGCCTCCAGAATAAACAATTTAGAAGTGTCTAATTCAGGCTTTACGGAACAAATAACAAGCTCTTAATAAGGGTTTATTAAGAGCTTGTTATTTGTTCCGTAAAGCCTGAATTAGACACTTATGTTCTTTAAAATAATACTGGTGTTTTAACTGAAACTAATTTCTAAGAAAAACTGGACTCTGAAAAAGATCTTCCTGTTTAACATAAGGAACTCCAAGGTTCCTATATTTATTAATATTTCTATAACTGTTAACTAGAAAACTACTTCTTGTTCTTCATTTACAATAAAGATCAAATGGTTTTTAGTGTTAAGAAACGTGGCCCTTGGAGTGGATGGATTTATATAACTGATGCAGTAAATTTAATAAATGCACATATTGGATTTCCAAACAGACAGGTCATCACAATTCTGTCTCATTAAACATCTGAGAAAACAATGAAACCTTATGACCACACTTCTATTCTCCTGGGTCTTACTTTTCTTAGCTAAATTGTTTTGCTTTTATTTATTAGACCATATTTTCCCAACGGTTGGCCGCAGCTTATAGATAAATTTTACAAACTTGCGTATTGGGTGCAGCTTATTTAAATGGGGCGACCTATCTAAAAACATGATAATGTTTCAAAAGGGGTGTGCCAAGCCCCTGCAGCCTCCATGAAGGGGCCAAGCGGCTAAGTGCCATTACTAAAATTTAACGGACTTACCCTTTGCTCAGCCTGGCCACCTGTCGACACATCACTGGAAAATAGAGTGTGGATCTTAGCTGGCACTCTATAAAAAGTTAAACCTTTTGTGGAAAGCAAAATTCTCCTGTAGGGTGGGATCCCAAACAGAAAGAGAGAAATAGAGGTGTGGATCCAAATGGATTTTGAAGTCTGAGCACACCTGACTGAGTTTTATGAAATCCTGAATTTGTCAATGAGCGTGTCAATGGGCGTGTGATTTAGCCAGATTTAGTTAGTGCCACAGAGTCTGGATGACTCAGCAGTTTGGACAGTTGATAAGGTGATATGACGCATGTTTCATGACATGAATAAATTGGATGAAGACCAGGAACAAAATGTTTTTTGCTTTTGGAGACTGAAAGATGCAGCTTAAAGTGAGTTACAATGTGTCAGAGGGCCTTACATGTTTTGTGACCCCAGATTTATCACTTCTGTGACACTAGAAACACCAGATGCTTTTACTTCAATTCGTTAAATTTGGTAAAGCTGTGGCTAAGAACATGGGGCAGCTTATCTTCGTTTTAAAACATAAACGAGCATTTTCTGCGGAATATAGAATGGGGCGGCCTATAATGTGGGGTGGCCTGTTGTTGGGGAAATACGGTTCTCTCACACAGTTTCGTGCTGCCCTGCCTGACAGTTGATCTTTGATTGGGAGTTCTTGATTAGTTGCATCATGTGTATTTATTTTGAGCTGGGCTGGAGTGAGCTGTGAGCGAGTGTGTGGAATGTTAATTGTGCTGTTCTGTATTACAGATGTGAAAAGTCATTAGGTAAATGCTTTGTAGGTTCATTTTTCCTTTTCCTTTTATTAGGTAATCTGCCTATGCCAACTATTGCAGCAATTGATGGAGCAGCACTTGGAGGAGGACTGGAGATGGCTCTGGCCTGTGACATCAGAATAGCTGGTAAGGCTCTATTAGGTGTAAGAACATTTATAGTGATAATGATAATCAAAATTGTAATATCAGACAAAGATAACCAGAGTAAACAAATGCCGTTTTTAACTGATGAATTCATCTATTAAGGGACAAAAGCCCATCCATTGGTCAGTCATTAATTAACTGCGATTATCTTTTGGAAAGCTGAGTTTAATTTTACCAGCTACACCCATGCTGGATTACTGACCTGTTCAATCAAGAAATCACTGAAATGGAGCTGTACAACAAAGTGGAGAAAGCCAATGATTTCATCATGCCATAATCTAAAGAAACAGAAACAACTCTTTGACATCCAAACGCGATGTAATGCAAATTTTGACATATGTCAGATCTCATGCATGTAATGATATTGCAGAGACTTTATTAAACAGCATTGTGCTTTATTAACAGCCGTCAACATGCACGAACACACTCCTATTACAGTAAAGCATTTAAGAAACGTTGCTCCAGATAGAAATACACCACAGAAGTAAACGTATTGGAGAGGTGACTTGTGACAAAACCACACTGACAGAGTCTTAGCACAGTGCACTATTGACCCCCCATCTCACCCACCAACCCACATGAACTCTTATTAACACTAACAGTGAATAAAACATAAACCATCTCAGCAATAACAGCAAAAAATAGCACATAGCACAGCCCCTCTTTCTCCAGTCCCTGCTTCCCTGCACACACACTGCACGTGATTCAGCACGTATATATATGTATTTAAAAAAAGAGCTAGCGACGTAAATTTTAATCGCCTTATGTCGAGTTTGATGTAACTCGAGGACCCCTGTATATTGAAATAACTGAATCATCAATGTTCTTGATTTATATGTGTGTAAATCAATATTAAGCCAGTACCACATTAACTCATGTCATTCATTCCTAATGAATTTTAGTTATACTAAGACCCTAAATAGTAAGGTATGAAACCTCTTTCATTCACCCACCCACTGTGTGTGTGTCTGTATCCCCTCTAGTGAATTAACACCCACATCTTGTATTGCACTGACAGTGAACAGATGTCTTCAGTCTTGCTTTCTCGGTTCACACACCCAAGTTTGGACTTGGGAATCTGCTCATGATGCTTTAGCACATTTCCCACTTTGCAGAAGCCACACACCATATGCTTTCACACTGAATTCTTTAAAGCATATTGCTAAGGCTGATTCAGTGGCAAATATGATTAAGAGTGTTATTGTTGTTACTGGTATGGCAAGAGTTCCAGTGAGCTCCTGTTTTAGAAACATTCTAGAAAATTATAGAATACATTTGAATTTTGTATTTTGTACATTTTTAAGCTCTATTATGTTGTGTTAATCGACATTTCTTCTGAAATCAGTGGTCTAGTGGCCCAGGACTTTGTCACTGGGATCAGAAGGTTGCAGGTTCAATTCCAGGTTATTTCAGTGCTGCTCCACATGTGCATGTGTGATGGGTTAAAAGCCGAGGTCACCATTCGTTGTGGTGCACTGTGTGTGATGGTGTGTTCACAATGACAAATACTCACTTTCACATATTTCCAGCTGCTACGGCTCATTGTATTGGAAACGTTTATCTATTGACATTACACTGTGTATGTGAACAGCTGAACACCTGTGTTTACAATGAATGGATCTCATTGCAGCTGAATTCATTAGTTAAAAGTGGTGTCTGGATATATTTGGACAGGTAGTGTACACTTGTGGTATGAAAACATGCAGTTTTCGCCATAAGTCGACATGACTCATCAATGTAATGGTGAACAGCACTGTACTTTATTAACAGCCGGTAACACACATGAGCGAGTAGCATATGGCTAACAGCAGTCTCGCGTAGCAGTCCCGTATAACCGTAAATTCATATCATTGTACTATTGCATATTACAGTAAATATGTAAATATGTCAACAAAAATAAACACATGGAGCACGTACACAGCAGTAATGAAGTGAAACAGTTTGTTAGCAGAGCAGAGAGTGACTAGGAGCAAGGCGGAGATCACTGGAGGTGAGGAGAATGGCCTGATGGGTATTGTAGTTTGTTGACAGAGTGGAGTGAGTTTGTTGGATGAGACAAGTGTTTCCTGATGGGAACTGAAGCCTGTAGGCAAGTTTGCAATCCAGTTTGAGAGGAGAGACAGAGGGCAGATCAAGAAACAGAGCGGGTGTAAAACCAGGAAGTAAACATGAGACACCGCTCGCCGATGAAGAGAGAGAAGACAGGCGGCTGTGTGATGCTGCGCGATGATCTGTGTATTCGTCTGCTCCGCTTGCCAACTAGTTCCAGCACAAACTTTGTTTGTACATGGCAATTATGGTAAAAAATAAGGGAGCACAGCGACACTATCAGTCACCATATGTTGAGTGCGTCATAACCCAAGGACTCCTGTACTAATAGCATGAAAACATAAATATTGTGCCCTTCTGATACTTATCTACTGTTTTTTTTACAGCTACATCTGCCAAAATGGGACTGGTTGAAACAAAGTTAGCCATCATCCCAGGGGCAGGTGAGTTTCACTATCTTTGGATGTCTTATTCTATAGTTTAATACAGCCAGTTAAAATATTCTTGATGCTCTAAAAGTCTTAAAAAAATCTTTTTCAACTCACATAGTAATCTCTTTTTGGCAAACTTTTTCAGTAACTGTAGTTGGGATTGGATTTTGCTCTAGCAAAAGCTGCAGTGGTATTCTTTATTAAATTAGGCAATGAATGACACTAGATTTCTGTCTCTCTTTGTCACACACACACACACACACACACACACACACACACACACACACACACACACACACACACACCACGCGCACACACACGCACACATGCACTCATAAATCTGCAATTATTATTTTTCATGATAATCATATATGTATATATATGTGTGTGTATAATATATATATAATTATTATTTGACCACTCACTGATTATGTAAGTTATATATAAATAAAATAATAAAACAATAATAAAATTGACATAATTACAAATATAAACAATAAAAAAATATTCCTTATTAATTTTTACAGAGCAAACACATGTATTCATTAATAATGATGATAATAACATAATATAATAATAATATAATAATACTGAAACCATACTCTACTGTCTGTATTTCATATGTGTATAGTCTTGTTGAATGTACGAGAGAGACACCATGGGGGAAACACATTCCGTGTGTGTGTGTGACTTGCAGTACTTGTAGACTTGAATTCCAGGTAGCTGGGTCATTTACATAAAAATAGTCCAAATTTGACTTGTATTTGATTTTTTCCTCAATGTGTATTTATGCCTTTAGTGTGGTTTTGTGTAACAAAATGGGTTGTAATTCATTTCTACATAAAATGTACTAACCTTTTTTTATGTGTGAAATAATGAAAAATAAATCTGTATAAACCATTTTTTGTTCTTTTTAGCTGCCCTTTAATGTGCCTAATTCAAAAAACACTTTTCATTCAAACACTTCTTGTAACGTGTAAGTGTGGTGTGGTATCTTGCACCAAGACATTAGGAGCAGATATCTTAAGTCCTGTAATTTGTGAGGAGGATTGAGCTTGTCTGTCCAGCACACCCCACAGATTTTCAATTAGATTGAGATCTGGGGAATTTTGAGGCCAAGTCCATACCTTGAACTCTTTGTCATGTTCCTCAGGCTATTGTTAAAAATGTTTGCAATGTGGCAGGGTGAAAGAAAGGTCTTCCTGAAAGAGGCCACTAGACAGCCATGATGGTAATTGCTCTGATGCAGTTCTAATGTAGATGATTGTTATCAAAGCAGCATCCACTTTAATGCCAGGGCTCAATGTATCTGACCATCCAAATGATGTAAAACGTACATGACTCATTGGACCAGCCTACTTCTTCCATCACGACATAGTCTGATACTTGCATTCTATCAAAGCTGTGGCTACAAGCTGCCTTTCTATTAAAGTTATGAGCGTTTTGAGCAATTTGATCTACAGTAGCTCTTCTCTGGTTTCAAACAAAATGGGCTCTCCTTGTGCATCAATAAGCCTTAGGTGCCCATCACCCTGTTTCCAGCCTTTCGATTGTCCTGCCTTAGACCACTTCTGGCTGGTATTAACCCAAGACCTGCTTTCTGACCTAGCATTTGCCTGTTTTTGCTGCTTCTAACACATCAATTTCAAGAAATGCCTGTTTACTGCCTAATATTTCCAAAATTCATGTAACTATCCTCTCTTGTCTGTCGTTTTAATGTTGTGGCTGATTAGCGTAAAAATATTTGAATCGGAAACCCCTGCGATGTCCCTTTAAAATCTTGATCAGGCATTTGGTGTTTTTCTTAAGTGACGCTGATGTAAATGATTGTGTTTCCTTGTTTGTTCGGCTTCTTTTATGCCAGACTGGACTCCCTCAGCTGCAGGAGGGGTCAAGTCATGGATTGTAGGTTAAGGGAAATGGGTCAATCCATGTCTGCCTCGCTCCACTGATGTTGATCCCCATGCAAGGAATTTTTAATAAAATAAGATTACTGCACCAATTACCTCATTCTAAAAATAAAAACAGCACGAGATACCAAACAGAGTACTATCTGTTTCTCACGTCTAGACCTGGAAAAGGAGGACAGAGTCAACAAAATAATCATTCTTCACAGCCACATGTTGAGAAGTCGTCACTTTACAGCGTGGTTTTCTTCTTTGGTTTTTTAATAGTCATAGAGGCTATTTGAAATCTAAAGGAAATGATACTCGGCATTGATTTTTGCCATTATCTTGTATTTGTCACAGTGGAAAATGCCAGTTTTCTTCAGAAGCTGTTGTTTGGAGAGTAGCAGTGTTAATGTTGGACAAGGTTTCATGTTTTAATTAAACTTCTGGCAGAGTTCCGTCCATGGGGTGGATGTGGCCTTACATGTACATTCAGGTGCCCTTTGTTTTACTTTCCGGTTCCGCCTGAGGGATCATGCTCATGACATTTCAACAGCTCCTCCTACTTCTGATTCCAGTTTATTCTGCTGAGCAATATCCCCAGGAAACTGAGATGAAACTGCTGTAATGCTTACAAGATCTGTTCTTTAAATACAGGATTGTGTAATACATTCCTTCAGAAAACTCTAGTAAACCAAGACTAAACTTAAAAGAACCTGATCAGGGTTGGATTTGTCTGAGAAAGATTTACATGGTTTACTGTAGCTGCTGTCATTCATCTGGACTGGAGCTGCAAAATACTAATTGACTCTGACTAATCTGTTCATTAACGTTAATTAACGTTGGGGAAAGATCTCAGAAGGCGATTAAGCTGTCGGAGATCTATCCATTACTTCTCACACTTTTCCTTCAGCTTTTCCACATCTTTGTCTGAGGGCTAGAATACTTAATCCCATTATAAAGCATCTTCCGCCTTCTAATTTATTCAATTTTTGCATATTTATCGCACTAATGGTTTCAGACCTGAACACCTGATGAAGAATATGAGTTCTGAATGGCTCAAAAGAAACAAAAGTGAAGGATTGGCTGAATGTGTTCTCACTAAGAGATGTTCTGAATCATGTTTAATTGCTATGGCTTAAACCATAAATTAAATTTTGCTTGAAATCTCTTCTGTATGAACAAATGAAATCCATTCTGCTAGTTCAGTTGTGTGAAAGACCAACCTTTAGTTATAGGACGCTTTTGGTTGTTATTAGTTATTAAGGCCATTTTTTCACAGGCGAATATAAAACCTTTTTTCTTTAATAAATGGAATGATCATTTAAGAATTGTTTTGTTCTTTATGTTCTCTTTGTCATATAATGCCGTCTGAGGATCTGAAACCATTTAGTGTCATGGGCAAGAATAGAGGAAATCAGGGAACTTTACCACAGCATTGTATGATCAAATATGTGGTTGCAGAAATGAATAAATGATTCCAATATACAAGTTTTTCGCAAGATTTCAGCTTTTATTGGTTTAAAAGAGAGAGGTAAAAGTTTCACGTGTTTAGAATGGTGAATGTGGATGTATCACGGTTCCAAAATGACTGAGAAAACGTCATAGCAACAAGAATAGCATAAGACATTTTTGTGATGAAATGAACACCCAGAATGCCATGCAAATATTTACTTGCAGAGTTAAATGGTCTGAAAATACTAATTGTGTGTCATTTCTAATCTTTAAGCATACATTGTATAAGTGATTTTAATGAAACACTGTTGTTAATGTAACCAGTGCTCCTGATATTGATGATACTGATATTAAACAGCGTAAAAACAGTAGAGTATCAAAGAAGATGCTGTGATCATTTTGCTGCATGAACATCAGAAACGTCAAGTAAAAATCAAAAAGTGGGATTTTTCAGTCTGTCTGTGGCGTGAGTCGGCCTTGTGAACTCTCCCCATCCTGTTCTTTTGCTGTGAGCATAGACGGTGACCGTGAACGTGTCTCACCACACAGTTTCTGTCCTGCACGAAAATAGGTCACCAGAGCCTGGCATGGTGCCAGCTGTTCGAGATGTATTCGCTGGGTGGCTGGAAATAGAGTGAGGCCTAAACGTCGACACAAAACATTTTTTCGTTCGGCAGGCATGCTGTTTGGAGCCCTGGAACAAATTTGCTCGCTGACCTGTTCTTAAGCGCAATCCATCTGAAAGGGAGAAGCTCCATGTCCCTGGACAGCTGCCTTCAGTCTCCTCTTCTCTTCTCTCTTTTTTTCTCTTTTCTTCTCTCTCCTCCTCTTTTTTGCTGACTTCTTTTCTGCTCTCCTCTTTTCTTCTCTGTGCTTTTTTCCCTTCTTTCCTCTTTTTCTTTTCTCTTATCTCCTCTCATTTCTTCTGTTCTCTTCTCTGCTCTTCTTTTCTTTTCTCTTCTCTTTTTCTCCTTCAGTTATCTTGTCTTCTCTTTCTTTTGTTGTCATCTTTCTTCTTCATTTCTCTTCCCCTTTATTTCACCTCTGCTCCTTTATTTTAAATGTTCTCTTATCCCTTTACTTCTTTTCTCCATCATTTTATCATCTTCATTTATCTTTTCTTTTCTTATGCTTAATTTCTCTTCTTTTCTGCATTTTTCTTCTATTACATTTCTTTGAATTTCTTTTTATTTCCCTTCTTTCTTGTTAATTTCTCTTCCTCAATTTTCTTTGCCTTCATTTCTCTTCCTGTTTATTTCTCCGTAATGTCTACTCTTTTCCCCTTTATTTCTCTTCTTAATATCACTTCTCATTTTCTTCCTATTCTATTCTTCCTCTGCTGTTTTCCTTTTCCTGCTCCATCTGTTTCTTTCTTATCTCTTCTTTTCTTCTGTTTGTTACTTAAGCTACAGTGAATAGAGTTTGGGCATCTGTTGCCATTTAGTCACATACTCACCTCAAAGTTTATTTCTCAGCAGGAAGGAGTGAGAACATTTCCTTTTGAGCTCCATGATTCTTTGATATGAAAAATTAGGCATTGTTTCTTTAATAGGAGCTAAAGAATAGACAAGTTATGTGTTTGTCATAGTTACCAAAAATATTTGTATTCGTAGAATGAAAAAATGCTTTAAAATGTTTGTTTCATGATCTTCTAGACATTTCAGCCAAGTTGCTGTAAAATGTTACGCAGGTGGTGTGAATGGCCAGGAGAAGCTCACCTTGTGTAGTAAGAAGTAACCTGAAACTACGTATTGTTTTTATTGACAAAACGGCTCATACACTTTCTAGGAATTGTGTTCTGCAGACTTTCACAGAAATAAATGGATTTCACCATCCCATCCAGGTGCAAGATGTCTCAAATGAAAGCAGTATTAATCACAGATCCTCAGAGCTACCTCACGCCTGTTACTGTAATGGGAAGTGCAAGACCAGTCTTTACAGATGCCACCCAGATGTTCTTATGAATTAATTTCTTGGGAGAAACAATGTTCTACAATTTCTTCTTGGGTCTGACGTAGTATCTTTGGTTGCACTTCTGCAAGTTCACTCGGGTTCCTGGAATTGAAATGGCTGATTTTTTTTTTCTATGCCTTGGTCAGTCGTAACCGTGTAACAACACATAGCAAAGGTTATATGAAATAATTACATTAGACTTTAAGAAAGAACTAGGACTGTCACACAGTTAATCGTGGTGATTAATTAATTGCATTATTTTGTTTAGTTCCTTAGCATATGAAGATAAGTCATGTATGGCAATTTAAACTGTCACTCATCTCAAACCATGTTATGTTGTAAAATAATCTCCAGTAGACTTGCTTATGTGTTTTGTGATGCTTACAGTGTCAACAGAGAAAAAAAAGTCTTATAGATAACAGCATGTAGTGCGGTTATTGTGTTGTCTACACAATGTAAATTCTTGTACTTTTGCTGCATGAATTTCATACCTTCAGTGCAAAAAAAACAAACATATCAGCACTACATTTGAGTTTAGATTCATTCATTCAGATCGTTTGCTGTTTGCTGTTAGTGGAGTGTTTGCTAGGGCTGAATTGATTGGATAATTGCCACTTTTCTGACCAGTATTGTGACTGGGACTTAAATAGGTCTGTTTTTTTGGCCCAAAACACTAGAATATATACTTTCCCTTGCTTGAGGCTTAAACACTGAACATGCTGAAGTGCCTGTCAGGTGGTATTTGGTTGCTTTTGATCACAGGCTTCACTTTATTACTTCCCATTTCTTTCATTAAACTTAAAACAAAACTGTTGGTCAGCTATAGATGTTTCATTATGTGTCTTATTTTAAATAATTACAGGTATTGCAGTTTGAAATGACAGTTTTCAGATGGAAATGATTTATCTTTCATTACTTGTGTTTGTATGTAGTGTTTTGATATGGAAAGTACAATGGCCACTATTTCAAAGGAACTATTTTGTTCATAACACTGGTGGCCTAATGGTGGAAAGGCACTGCATGGCCTGGCTCCCGCAGGCACAAACACAGCCTAAAATAAGGAAGTTACACAGTCTGATATACTGTGAGAGAGAGAGAGAGAGAGATATGGATGCAACACAGGGCGAGAGAAACACTACAGCTCCATTGACCCACTTCTTAGTCCTTCCCACGCCACTATTAGCCTGGCCCAGATCCTTCAATAGAGCTCCAGCAGTGGCTCACAAACACTCTTTCTTTACTCCAGCTGCTGGACACACTCCTCCACACTAGATAGGAGCAGTAAGAAACTGAGCTTCTGGTCAAAATTGGATATAAGGCAGAGCAATAGTGAACATAAAGTCACATTGTGATTTTTTTAGTACTTAGCAAGAAGTATTAGCTTTGTAATAATTGAATATTTAGCTTTCTCTTGCAATGAGGGGATGATTTTAGAAAGAAATTAAATACATTTAAAGCATTCAATAAACAATGAAAGTTTTACACTAAAGCAGTGTAAATAAAATGATACAATTCAGAGAATTTTTGTGGATATTTCAGTTTTTTTGCTGTTGACATATTGAAAAGAATGTGTGAGAGACACTAGCGTGTGAGGTCAAGGGTGTACTTACTTTTTGCCCTGGAGAATTCTGTATCTGCTGATGCTTTTTTTGACTAAATGGTTGAAAAACCTTTTCCTTTATATCCTTTATCTGGTACTGTATTAAAGAGGGTGAATATCAAATAAATGATGCCATAACATTCTTAGAGTTCACATATAATGTTTTATGCATGTTTTCTTATTATTTTTGATATGTTAAATAAACAATAAACAATTTTTCTGCATTAAAATGCACAGCCTATTACATAATTTTCTTAGAAAATAATGATTGCACATGCAATATTTTGCTATTATGTTAAATGTATCCTTTTAGGTCAAAGGTAATGAGCTGTTGCGTAAAAAGGACTGTGCAGAAAGCTTTGGCACCTGACAAAATTTAATTAGAAAGCTGAGAAATATATTTGAAAGCTTTTTTTCTCTCACAAAACATTAATATTAATATAATTGAACATAACCGTAACACAGTTACTGTTTTTGTGAATTTTTTGGCTCATTTTCAGGCCTCTCCTCATAGAAGCCCAGTGTTGCTAGTAGTTGTCATCAAACTACCTGGTTTGGCCTCAATCAGGCCTTCATTGCATTAAATCAGATGAGTTCCACACATCCATGCAATGGCTGGAGAGGAGATCTGGATCCAAACCTGTGTTCTTCTAACCAGCTCACAAAACATCAACATTACAAATCTCTACAAAGAAAATCTTGATACTATTTACTGCTTTACTGTTGTTTTACTCTAATGATAACTTGTGTTCTTGCTGGTAGATGAATGAATGGCTTTAAATTATTTGTGTAGCCTGCGCTATATTTTGTGTAATTTATGAGTGATTAACTTGTTTCATCCGAACACCAAAGAAACATCAGTCAGGAAGCTTGCAGCACACAATAGAAGTTTCCATGATGCTCATTTACACAAGACCTTGTGTGACATCAGATCGTTAAGACCTCTGTCGCCATGACGATTAAGCAATATATTGTGCTTATTTCAACCTAAGGGATGATTAGACCTGTGATGATTACTTCTGGATCATACAGCTGTTTTGGGTTGGCTTGACTCTGCTCTGTGCTTTATGAGATGGAGGTGTATGTGCTTTTGCAGAGTTACATTAAGCCCCATATTTAAGTCTTCACTGCTTTTTAAAATTACTGTGCATCTAGTAGATCTGAAATGATGACGTTGTTAAAATGATAATGGAGCCCTGATCTGCATTAGTTCAGATCTTGTTTAGGGAAGTGCATATTCTATTAGAATTTTACAATATTCAGTGGTCACAAAAAAACACACACAAACTCGCACTCACATCAAAAGCTTCTTTATCAAAGCCTCTTGTGCAAAATTCCCAGCAGCCCTTGTGTCAGAAGTAGCAGCTTTCAGAGCAAATCTAATAAACAAATTGAGTCCAGCCTGCACACTGTTAACAGCTTTAGTGGGTAGGAGGAAGAAAAGATCCAAATGTAAACAAATCCAGGTTGAATAAAGCTGGAAATGGAGTTGGGCTGTTGCTTAGTGATGGCTGGTAGTTATTTAAGCAAGAGAAAGGACTCAACATGGTTCAAACTCACAGTAAACAAGAAATGTTGCCCACTTTCACTGTTGGGTTGGTCCAGTCTTTATAGGTGTTATGTTAATGTAAGATGTGCTTTTAAAATGTTCATTCATGTGTACATGGTCTTACTGCTGAGTTGATGGTTCATCCAACATGTTCACTGTACACAGAGCCGTATTTAAAGAAAAGGTTAAAGATTTCACCCAAAATCTTGTTTTTTCACATGGGTCCTCTTTCACTGCAGTAGATTCATCGACCTAATCATCTGAACACTGAACATAATTCTTCTTTACCTTGGTATTGGCTTCTCAATGTACTACTTGGAACGTTGTTCTAGCCCAAAACGCATCTTATAACCCAAAATATTGTTGTTGAGTAATATCGAATCAGATGTAGTGCCTTATATAAAATATCTGACTGGCTGAGACACATTCAAAGCCGTGGAGATGTACTCCAATACTCATACTCAATAAACATGCTAGTAATTTCATCAAAGAGATTTTATCCTTTCTTTTTTCATTCCAGACCTGTTTGTCCCTTTTAGAATTACGGATTACAAAGTCCAACACTTGCCAAAGCTAAAAATGGCCAAAGCCCCTGATAACCTATCTCCAAAGATAAACCCACAGATCCCATCTTGCCATCTTACACCTCGTCTGTACCCCCGGTTCTAGTTCTAGTTCAGTGATGAAATGAACTGCCATGACTATTAAAACTGCAGAGTCTCATGCCTCTTGCTGTCTTGTTTTCATGACGAATGAAGACCCAACCAAAGAGCACCTTGATAAATATTAAAATCAATCAATAAAAGATTACACTAGCTTCACCTCCAGTAGGATCTTGGTGGAATAGCAGCTCTTAGCTTAAGTTCAGCTTTACTTGTGTGAGCACCCAACAAAGCATCTTGTACATCACTCTGGATACGAGCATCTTCCCAATGCTGTACATGTAAATATATATTTGGTTATTGTTCTTTTTAGATCTATTTTAATGATCTTTGTTCTGATTGGCTGCCCTTATTCCAAAAAAGGCTTCATTGTGAAAGGGTAGGTTTAACAATTGTAGGCAGAAATGGTAGATATATGCAAATGTGTTTGGTTGTCATGTCTGATTTCTTCCCTGTGAAATGTACACTTGAAAAATAAGTAGCACATCAGAAGGGCTTGTGTTTTGATGGACACAACACATGTTAAAAGCAGCTGCTGTGAAGTGAAACACTCATTTCAAAGCATTTAACTTTCAGCCACGTTTCACAGCCGAGACTGTGCCTAATAATTACATCATGAACTTTCATGCTCCATATGGTTAACTTCCTTCCACTGCTTATATCATGTCGGCCAATGGAATATGACCTTGCGAAAAAACTTTTGGTAAACATTGCCTTGTGTCCAGAGTCATATGGAGTTACATATTGCTATAATTAGAGTAGTTTCATAACTTTTTTGGAAAGACTTGCCTACAACTACCCAGCCAGTCTTTTTGCTGTAACTGATCATGCAACACACTCTCAACACACATCCAGTACTTATAAGAGAAAACACCGTATTAGAGCAAAAGACAGTTACCCCATCTGCTATTTTTTATTTCTGCTTTGCTTACATTGTTCCTAAGTAGACTTAGTTCATGTTCACCTTAATCACATTAAGGTCAAAAATGTCAAACTGCTCATCGAAGCTGTTAAGCCTGGCTAATGTTGTATTTTAGTGTTAGTATAGATCAGTCTGTAACCACAAGGCAAGTCTTAAAAAGTAATGTTCTCTTGACCAGACATGCAGAGAAGGCTGTACAGCGCTGAAGATATTAACTCCCTGCTGTCTCTCGACAGCTCTCCGTACTGCAGCAAGCTGTGAAGGGAAAAGCTGCTTGTTTAATAGGGAGTAAGTAAAGTGGAATCTGTGGCTTCTGTAATCTGAGCTCCACATGAGCTGCGTGTGTGTGTGCGTGAGTGAGAGTTAGTTAGTGTACATGCTTGTGTGCACTATCAGCGTATGACATCACTTTGGTGAAGCAAACTGTCAGGGTGTTACCTGCTCCCATAGTCACTAGAACAACAGTGTGATGTTTTTTTGGTAACAGGTTATCTCCAATTCATTGTGTGTGTGTGTGTGTGTGTGTATACAAGAAGCTTTAGCTTTACAGGAGAAGGAAAATCATTCATAACGCACACATAGCATGGTCAGGCTTATATACAAATACTGTATATATACAGCAAACCAGTAGAAGCAGTTCAAAATAACTTAAAATGAAATGCTGAAATTATGTTTTTAAAATGTCCATCTCATGAAAAGATATCCCTGCTGAAAAAACTTTTTTGTCACTTAATTAATCTTAAAATATTGCATTTTATTATTGATATTAAAATTTTTTCCATTGCACTTGCATTTTAAGCTATGCATGATTTTTCTTGTCCTTTAGCAGAAACAGGCCGGATTTTGGGGGTTTCTTGCAAGATCAGCCATAATTCCTGATGTTGCCTATGTCCTTCTCATGCAACCAAATCAGTTCTGAGCAGCTCTCATTGAGATATTGAGCTGGTTAATCTTCACGGGTAGACTTACTCAGCTGACGTCTGAACACCTGTTTGAATGTGGCTTGAAAAGACTGGTTTCATACAGTAGCATCAAGGGCCGACCTAAATCTGATCCTCGAGCTCGCTGCTAACTACACTAAGTTGCTGCAGTAATCACACACATCGGTGCTTCAATCAATAGTTCTGTCTTGGTGTTTTTTTTAAATGTGAATTTTTCATTCACTAAGACGAGCTACATTTTGTCATCTACATCAATCATGTTTACAAAAAGGACAATATTATAATGAATCTATATATGTTTATATATTATACCTCATACATCACTGTATATTGCATAATTGTGCATATGCACAAGTTGTGCTGTACACAATGACATAAAATGTAAAGAGGCATAATATGGTGTAAGTAACCTTCAGTAATTTTTTAGGTGTTTTTTTCCTTTCTGAAATTTATTTTTGTAATTTCTAAAATTAATAAAATTACAACATATGCAAAGGTTTGGCCACCCCTCGATAAATAACATTATTTTGGTCATTTTTTAATTGAAAAGATGTAAACACAGTCTCTCTAGGAAATTTTAATAATGCACAATATTTCCACAAACAATTATGCATAGTTACTTATTATGGTATGAATTGAACAAAGATAAAACATTTTTGTGGTACTGTGCAAATGTTTATATAATATGTACTTAGTAATACCTCCTCTGGCAGATATCACAGCTTGCAAACGCTTTTTAGAGCTAAAAGTCTTTCAAATGTTGTCCTTGGATTTTCTTCCATTCTTCTTTGCAAAAAGCTTCTAGTTCTGTAATATTCTTTGGTCGGCTTGCATACTTAGCTCTTTTAATGAAATGAAATTGAAATGAAATTCAACTTTATTGTCATTGCACATGTCACAGGTACAAGGCAACGAAATGCAGTT
>JBBIGC010147330.1:0-18982 GCA_037576955.1 Lepidarchus adonis | reverse complement strand
ACAACAACAACTTTTCAGGTTTGTAATGTTGCCTATACAGTAGAAGGCCACACAGTCTGCTATTGTGCCAGTGGTATTCAATATTAATGTTTGACCATGAAACAGATATTTAATGCACCTGTTGTAACTTTGGATGATGTTTCATTGAGAGACGTTAATGCATATAGATTTTTTTTTCAAAAACAAACCACTGGTAGTAAATGCCCATTGAAAAGTGTTTGATGCACTGCGACAGCTAGCTGATGGGATAGAGTTTCAGATTCTATATTTAAGTCCAGGGGAACTTGTGTCACTGTGCTATTTAAATGCCAACTACAAAGTCCTATGTACTCTCAGAAAGCGGGGCAGTTTAGAGCCAGGCCAAGCACAACATGATGGACCTTTTTGAGACCAGCACTTATTTCTTTAATGATCTGCGCTACATAGAGGCGGACCAGAGTTCATTACAGAATTTGGATATAGCAGATGTGTCTCCTCTATACCAAGGCAATGGAAGCCCGCTATCTCCAGTCAGAGGTAGGTCGAAACTAGCTCCATTTAATCATTCATATGAAATTTACTCAAAGTTCAAAAGATTTGAACTACTCTGTACTGTCAAATAAATAAAAGTATTTACAAACTTTTTAGTAACAAAAACTCAAATCTCCAGAATGGAAAAAACACAAACATCTTTAATGTTAAGAAAGTACTAAGCTTAATGTAAATTGATTTGATTTCCATTCAAACCCCTCTTAAAATAAATTGTTTTTCTCATTTAACTCATTTGTGTGATTTCTGTTGCACACACCTCTCATTTTAGAATATTTTGTTAGGTAAGGAAAACAGAGCATGACAAACTGGATTCCAGTACCAATACATATTAATTGTAATAAGAAGATCCTCTGTAATTATGCTGGGGAGTTTAACACTCCAGGAGTATTAAGCTCTCAGGCTTTTCCAATGATTTTAGTCTTGCGTTTATTCCAACTGATTATTTCCCAAAAAGCTTTTAGTGTCCAAACCAACATTCTTCAAAAACACCACCATTCTCCATAAGGAAACAATTTGCAGCAACAAATACTACCATGCTCCATCAAACAACAAACACCATCATACAAGAATCTCCAACATTCACCAATAGATGCACCCTTTCTCCAAAAACACTCCCTGTTCTCTCATTCTACACCAGCAGTGACCACCACTCTACATCAAACAACATAATTTTCCACCCTACACCTTAATTGTTCACCATAAAACAGCAGTCTCCATCAAATCCCCACTTTTTCCATCAAACACCCTCACTCTCCAAAAAACACCATGATTTTCCAGTTTATTTTTTAAAAATATTGCTTCATTCATTAACAGGACCTTTATTTGAGTTTGGGTTTAGGCTGCTCTGCTCACCTCTGTTTCCAGGTCAAGATCCAGCCCCAAGTGAGCCAGGCTGTGATAGCAGTGGAGAAGAGCACGTTCCTGCACCCCCAGGTCTCCAGCCACATTGTGAAGGCCATTGCCTTATCTGGGCCTGCAAAATTTGCAAAAGAAAATGTGCCCCAAGTGACAGGAGGAAGGCTGCAACGCTGCGAGAGCGAAGGCGGCTCAAAAAAATTAATGAAGCCTTTGATGCGCTGAAGAAAAAGACGGTGCCCAATCCCAATCAGAGACTACCCAAGGTGGAGATTTTACGCAGCGCTATAAACTACATTGAAAAACTCCAGGACCTGCTGCAGACTCTGGACGAGCAAGAAAAACTCTCTGATAGGAGTGCGTACAGCTACACCGTAAAAGAACACAATGTAAGGACTGATCAAATCTGCAGTATTGTAGTTAAAATACAGGGAATATATTGTTAATTCAATAAAGTAATAACTCAAGGAAAAGAAAAAGTTGAAGCAAAATGAGTCAAAAGAAAAACAAATATCAACCAGAGTCTATTACCCTACTCAGTGAAAGTTTTAGATACTTCAAAAAAAAAATGTATATTGAAGTAGAAATCAGGGGAGCTACCAATGCCCAACACTAATATAAAACCTCCAAAACCAAAATGAGGTTCTTACATCCAATTCTTATCTAGAGAAGAACTGAAGTTTGTTGCATTGTTCTTTACTTTTTAGACCCTTTCGATCTAAAAGTGATACTTTTCAAAAGGGAGGGGTGTGAGCAAGAGGAGAGCAGTCAAGGAGCTGAACCAAATAAAAAAATAAAATAAAAGGCAAAAAGGAAAATAAATTTTAGACTAAAAGTATGATTCCGAGTAGTAGTAGTACTAATGGGAAAAATGTATTAAAACATTTACATGTAACGTAAAAAATAAAAAGCATTTCTCATTAGTCACAATCATCTCATTCCTTTAAACTCGTAAGTGCCTTATTCAGTTATTAACTGTTAGAATTATTAATCATTTTCAGTAATTATAGATGTGTCCATCAGTAATTGTCAATAATTATTCAGCAACTGCTATTAATTTGCTTGAAATGATTTGTTCTCTTGTGAACGATTCAGTAACTTCTATGAATTATTCAGATAATAATACTAATTACTAATATAATTACTAATTATTCAGTAATTGCAATGTGAAATTTTCAGTAACTGTTGTTAAACTATTAAGTTGGGTTTTTTGTAGTTATGGGAGCCTTTAATGTTTAATTTTATCTGCAACAACAGGTATGTAGAAACATTTTCATCATGTGTCCATCTAGGTGGCAAATAGTAAGTATCACTGGAAGAATAAGTGTCAAAGCTGGCAGGGAAACTTGGATCATTCCAGTGAGTCTCATCAAAGAGAAGGTTTGGACAATTCACTACTGTGTGTGCGTGTTTGCAGGTTTTGTGCATGTTTGTGTATGTTTTCTGGAATTGGCCAATTCTGTCCAAATGTAATTATACAGTTAATAAATAAAATAAATTAAAAATGTTATTCTAAAACATTGGAGGAACCATTTGTGTAAGTTTTTATGTGACAATTCTCATTATTTGAGTAAATAGACATTGTATTTGAATGTACTATAATAATTTACGAATATTAAAAAAATAATTACAAAATGAAAACAATACACTATTAAGATCTTGTTGTTTAATGCCAGTTATAATAAAATGAGAAATAATAATTGAGAAAATAATGTAATATGCTTTATAGTGCTTATAAAATGCTAAATTTGAAAGATCAATTTAAAGTATTTTCAGTAAATTAATCTTTATACTTTTTCATGTTTAGGATGCGAATCGGAGTCATCAGCCTCCAGCCTCCGCTGCCTCTCTTCTATTGTTGACAGTATTTCCACAGAAGACAGTAAAGCACACTGTCCTGAGGAGAACGCAGAAAAATGAAACGTGATGAATGAGAAACCATCCCACAATTCCATGTGCTTAGTTTTAGTTCTGCTCTTATACATTTAAACTAATTTTTTATTTTTGAGTTGTTGTTTTTTTCTGGCCAGTTTATTTAAGGGTGATTCCAATCTTTAAAAGGTAATTTTAATGAAAAGTGTGATTCCTCACATTTATGTACATATATTGTAATATATTATTATCACTTAAATTATTTTGTATTTATAAATAAAAAAGTTGTGTCAATTAAATTATTTTGAGAGTATTCAATTACATGCAAAGACAATTAGCAATAAATTATAAATCACATTTTAAGTTGTCTGAAGCAAACGTGTTTTGTTGTTCCATTTACATTACAGAATAATTTCAACAAGTGTTAATTAGGAATGATTGTTATTAGTAGAACATACTAGTGTTATATTAGGAATAATGATGCTTGGAGGAACATACTAGGGTTTTATTGGGAATGATGGTTATTGGTAGAACATCCCAGTGTTTTATTGGGCGTCATGGTGCTTAGTGAAATATACTAGTGTTTTATTGGGAATGATGCTTCTTGGAGGAACATACTTGGGTTTTATTGGGAATGATGTTGCTTGGTGGAACATACTAGTGTTTTATTGGGAATAATGGTTATTGGTGGAACATACTTGGGTTTTATTGGGAATTATGGTTATTGTTGGAACATAGTTGTGTTTTATTGGGAACGATGGTGCTTTGTGGATCATACTAGTATTTTATTAAGAATGATGGTGCTTGGTGGAGCATACTAGTGTTTTACTGGGAAAGATGGTTCTAGGTGGAACATACTAGTGTTTTATTGGGAGTGAAGTTCTTGGTGGAACATACTAGTGTTTCACTGGGAATTATGGTGCTTGGTGGAACATGCTAGTGTTTAATTAAGAATGTTGATTGGTGGAACATACTAGTGTTTTAATGGGATTGATGGTGCTTGGTGGAATATTTGAGTGTTTTATTGGGAACAATGGTGCTTTGTGGAACATACTAGTATTTTATTGGAAGTGTTTTTTTTTCAGAATGATGATGCTTGGTGGAACATACTAGGGTTTTATTAGGAGTGATGGTACTTTGTGAAACATACTACTAGTACTTTATTGGAATTGATGGTGCTTGCTGGAACATAATAGTGTTTCACTGGGAATTATGGTGCTTGGTGGAACATATTAGTGTTTTATTGGCAGTGATGGTGCTGGGTGGAACATACTACGGTTTTTTGGGAGTGATGGTGCTTTGTGGAACATGCTATTAGTATTTTATTGGAAGTGATGGTGCTTGCCGAAAGATACTATTTTTTTAATGGGAGTAATGGCGCTTAGTGAAACATACTAGTTTATTATTGGGAGTGAGGGTGATTGGTGAAACAAACTAGTGTTGTATTAAGAATGTTGGTTTTTGGTGGAACATGCTATTGGTTTATTAAGAACGATGGCACTTGGTGGAACATGCTAGTGTTTTATTAAGAACGATGGCGCTTGGTGGAACATGCTAGTGTTTTATTAAGAACGATGGCGCTTGGTGAAACATGCTAGTGTTTTATTAAGAACGATGGCGCTTGGTGAAACATGCTAGTGTTTTATTAAGAACGATGGCGCTTGGTGGAACATGCTATTGTTTTATTAAGAACGATGGTGTTTGGTGGAACATGCTAGTGTTTTATTAAGAACGATGGTGTTTGGTGGAACATGCTAGTGTTTTATTAAGAACAATGGCGCTTGGTGGAACATGCTAGTGTTTTATTAAGAACGATGGTGTTTGGTGGAACATGCTAGCGTTTAATTGAGAGCAATGATACTTGAATACTTTATTGGGAATGATGGTGCTTTGTGGAACATACTACTGTTTTGGGAATGATGGTGCTTTGTGGAACATACTAGTGTTTTATTGGGAATGATGGTGCTTTATTTTTAAGGATATTTAAGATATTTGATGGAGAATGTTTGGTGGAGAAATGACATATTTGATGAAGCATGTTGGTGTGTGGAGGAGAATGATGGTGTTCATTATAGAAAAATAGTGTGTGGTAAAGAAAGATGGTAGCTGATGATGAATTGTGATGTTTGATAGAGAATGATGGCTTTTGCTGGAGATAACCCAATGGTCATGGTCAGTTTGATGTTTTATTGCAGTAAAATATACAACTTAGAAAATCAATCATTAGCTTTCACTATATTTTTCAGTAAATTATGTGCCTTCATTTAAACTGAAATAAGCAATGTTGCAGATTTCTCATTGACTTGTGATAGCAAGCTAATCTAATGTCCTTATTAACCTTTGAATAAAACTCTTCAGCATTCTGTTTGAGCCATCTGCTTTTGCAGTCTGAGATTTATGAATAACAGAGCACTGCATATCATGAAATAGTTGCCCTGAAATAGTCTTGCTCTTGCCTGCTAGCTTCAGCTGCCTGGGTTAAACTCCAAGTCTATGTGGTAAATTTAGTCACAGCTTTAACTTTAATGCATGGTATGGTCAGGGGAAAATGTTGCAAAGCTGTGAGCAACATTGAAGCCATTACTGCTAAAATACTATTAGATGGTATCATTATTTCCATGAGAGTAACATTGAAGTTTGCCAGGTCCATCCATTTGATACTGTTTTGTTATGTAATACACATGTGATTTGATCTGTCCAGTGCCTAAGTGTGCGTGTGTGTTTTCTTTCTGAATATTCAGAAGCAAACAAAAGGTTGGACACATTTACTTCTATGGGGGATGTCTGTACTTTTATTATTTCCAACATTTTAGAAAAACAGTAAAGACATTGACATGGAATAACATTATGCAGCGAAACAAAAAAAATGCAAAATAGAATTTAGTTTCATGTACCTTTACACATTCATAAGCAGCTTCATGAGAAGCCACCTGAGATGCTTTTTACATAACGCTCAGCTTCACTATTTAGACTATTTTTACTACACAACTGATCACCACCTTGAATAACCTCTGACCATAACATACACATACACACACACACACACACACACACACACACACACACATGCCTACTCATACTTACACATGACTAAAGCTTACCAGTGACTCATTCAGTTAAACTGTGGGAGTGATGCTTGTTCAAAGTACACACTGAAGACCTATTGCTGTATTATATTATAACCTGCTGTATTGTGTAATGTGGCCGAGTGGGTTTATAGAGCCACTGCTGAGCAGTAAAACATATCACTTTAAACAGCAATGTAATCAAGCTTGTAATCAATCTTTTTTCCCACTGTAAAATGTATTTTATATGTCCATTGGTCAAAGGTAAATAGAAATCTGTAGCTTAATTTTTGATCAGTAGAGTAATTTGCATTCAGAGACTGTCCTTTGCTCTACCACTCTAATAAGTAAAGATCAGTAACAAGTCATAAACCTGTGGATCAGAGTCATTTCAGACTAAATCTGTTAAAACAACATATGTAGATGTTCATGTGCAGGTTTTTGTTTGAGAATGTATATTTATATATATTCTGATTGTATACAAATGTGAGAAATATCACTTATGTCTGAAACTTTCCAACCGTAAGAACCAAAAGTGCCCTAAAACCCACTAAAAACAGTGATTGGTGCATGCTGAGAAGATAAAAATAATCAAAACATCGCTCTGGTCTTTTCTCTGTGGGCTGATAGAGTGAGATCGAGTGTATGTCGGGCCGATGCATGATAAGCTGGGTCATATTCCGCCTGTGGCACTTCAAAGGCATCTCTCATTTCTCTGCTCTGATGGTGTGGAGTTAGAGAGGCAGACTGAAATCAGATAGCTCTCTCCTCGCTGGGGCTTTAATGGGTTGTGGGTTCGTGTTGGGTGTGATTTTATGGGCCTGGATCACACTCTCAATGCCAGACACTCCACATGGGTGCAGATATACAAGGGCTTTGTGAAAATGTTTTCATTATAGTTCTGGATCCTACCAATGACTTTCAATCCTTAACAAGAATAAAGACATCAAACTTAGTTAGGAATAAACTAAACTCAAAATCAGATTTTTGAATCTCTGAGTAGTGTAGGTAAGAAATATCTTTTGTTGGAGGTGATAAAAATAAAAACCAAGAATCCACACCAAGCTAAGAAAAAGACCCACATATATACTCAAGACAAATAACAAACACCTGAAAAGGGCGGAGACACAAATCAGACAGCTGAAGAAGGCTCAAAAGAGGAGCATATTCTTGACAATAACCATAAGAGAAGGGAGCAGTTTCAGTTTTCAGAGGTCCTATATGTATATGAAGAAAATGGATAGTATAATAAAGGAAAATGGTCTATGGCAGATAAAGCTTGTCTATATAAGGTGAACAGGAGGCCCAATGATGGGTGATCCAGTCAGGGCAGAGAAAAAGAACAAGTAAGGCAGTGGCTGTCAAAGCAGCAAGTGCACCCTAGGGTTGCGTATATAGGCTCCCCTTTACAGTGGATTCTCCCAGTAGATTCAAAAGTAGGGTGCAGGGACACTGCCATCTTAATGGTAAAATGGGGTTGACAGAGATGTCGGGATGTTTCAGGCAGATGGATGTGAGTACAGTGCTGCCATCTTGATGGTCGCATGGGCTTGAACGAGAGAGAGAGAGAGAGGGAGAGAGAGAAGAAGGGAGGAAGGAAGATATAAGTTGTTGTCAGAGTTTATTAGTATTACCAATGGCATTGTGTTCTGGGTGCAAGCAGAAACTCTAGCAAGACTATCTATGACAGCACATCTAAAGAGAAGAACCAGACAGCACAGACATGAGGGCATCCTGGAGCATAAGTCCCAACCAGCCACTCAACCATCAACAAACCTGAACAAATGTGTCAGCTTTGGGGGGGTGACAGTATCCAAACTCACAGTTGTCTGGCCAACCTCCAGATCTGTACCTTACATGAATGAAGAGCTTAACGAAACAGATATGTCTTCAGTCTGGACTTAAATATTGAGACGATTGAGACAATCTTTCCAAACTCTGGGGCTTTGTAAGTGAAAGCTCTGCCCCCTGCTGTGACCTTTGCAATATGAGGTACCAGCAAAAGGCCTGCACTCTTTGATCTAAGTAGGTGATCCCAATTGACCAGGATGTCACATACCGTATTTCCCCTGTGTTAAGCTGCATCTATACGTTGATTTTACAAACCTGGTATTGGGTGTGGCTTGCTTAAATGGGTCGGCCAATCTAAAAACATGAAAACACATTCGCTAAAAGTATAATTCAATAAAAAAAGACGACATCCCCAAATGATTCGTTGAATTTAAATGTACTGTTTACTGCAGAGACGAACAGTTCGAAAAGCAACGCAAAACAAAGATAGATCAGTGACGATGTTCTGCCGGGTGTTGTGCCAAAATTCTCCCCCTAGTGTTACATACAATGTAATACATTCTCTCAGTATGTACAGATTTTGCATAAACATATCTTCATGTACAACTCACACGTTATACTGCACAGGAATTTGCACATAAAATGTTGTTTTTCTCTTTTAATGTTACTGTTAATATACACAAGCATGTGTGTTAGCACTGAACACAGCAATATGTTTAATCAAAGCCGCTTTGCTCAAATATTGTGGCAGAAATGATCTTCTTTTGTTACATAAATGTACATTTTCTGTGGCTTATGAAAAAGGCCGGCTTATTGTTAGGGAAATACAGTAGATACTTTGGTACAACACCATTAAGTACTTTATAGATTAATAATAGTATATTATAAAATATACATAATTTTATAGGGAGCAATAACAGATTAGATCAAATGGGGTGATATGTTGTATCCAGTAAGGATTCTCACTGCTGCATTGTAAACTTAATGGAGCTTATTCATGCACCAACTAGAACATCCAGACAGTATGGCATTACAATAATCTAACCTAGAAGTAGGAACACAACACAATGCTTCTTTTTTACCTGCTCTGTCATTTATTGTTGCTGATTATGAAAAGTTAAAAAACCTATTTTAAAATTTAAGAGGTTACACCAGAAATAACAAAATCACATGTAATTTGAATGAAAACACACAAAAAAATGTTATAAAAAAAAAAGGTTCCTCCGATGCCACAGTCTTGCAGAAAAGGTCTATATGTCTTTGCACTGTCAAAATACTGTAAAATATAATGGTGAATACAGATTGTCTTTTTTAAAGTTAGATGCTATCAATTTACAGAACAAATTTGTATATTCACAAAAAAGATTTAGTTTATTCCCTTAATTTTACAGCTAATTATCATTTTTAAAATAATCAATCACAGTATACCAGTATACTGCACTTATTGAATAATATTGAATAGTTGTAATTTAAAGTACAGGATTATAGAATGACTGATGTTCTAAAGCTTTTAAAGTTTCAACCAAGATGAAAATTGTTATAATTATTAATGAACATTTTGTTTGGCTCACTTGTTGCTAGTCATTTTTCTATACTAATGGTGGCGTCTTATATACAATGATTTGCGAGGACAAACAGTTCATCAATAATATTTATTTAGTCAAATTTACCATTATTTTCTCATGATCAACATTGCATATTAAAACAAATAAAAATGTGTATGTTCACAGGATGTACTGGAGGATATTTGCATGGTAGACATTATTACCTCAGAAACGTAAGAAATTCATTTACATTACATTACATTTATTCATTTGGCTGACGCTTTTGTCCAAATCGACTTCCAGGTACAGGAACAATCAAGCATAAATTCAGACATGACAATACTAATGTGCGAGTTACAGGGAGTTCAATACAATCTTCTTAGTCATAAAAACAGTGCAGGTGCTACGGCAGTGAAGATGATAAGTGCTACAACATTACTGTCTGAAAGAGAAATGCATTTCTAAACTATAATTAAGAGCATTTGATTAATTCTAAAACATACAAATAGGACATGTAAATTCACACTTTTAATTTCTTTCTCTTTAAAATGAAATTAATAAATTATGTGTAACATTGTTGGAAATCATCCTTATTATATCAAAGATTTAGCTGCAAAAAAATCAACAACAACAATAACACTTTATTTTATTAATTAATTATTATTATTATTATTGTTGTTGTTGTTGTTGTTGTTGTTGTTATTATTATTATTATTATTATTATTATTATTATTATTATTATTATTATTATTATTATTATTATTAACTAAGGTTAACTACTTGCCCTAACTGAATGTAGACCTTGTTTCATTTATTATCTCTAAGGAGGTGGAACAGTTTCTAATGAGGTTAAACCATGTCGAATAGTCACACGGTTGGGGCTGTTGAAAAGATGATTTGGAATAGGAAGAGAAAAAGTATGATTTATGGCCTTTTCTGTGTGTGTTCTACTCAGAGGTGAATCTTTGCTGAACTGGAGCTGGCAAGATGCTTCCTCACTCTGCCAGACAAATGCTGCTGCCAATCATTTAATCAGCTCATGTGATCTAATATGATCCTGTTATTGTAGAAAGAAAAATGCAGGCAAACACTGCTCTTAGCAAAAAGAAACTTTGAAGATAGAGGTCAAACAGAGGTGCAGAGTTTTTCTCTATTTCTTTTTTTCTTTTTCTTTCATTTTTCCATTCCATCTATATACAAAAACTATATTTCTCTTTTTTATTCAATTGTTTTGGATGTCACTTGAACACAGCAGTGACCTGTTCTGTATATGAAACTGCTTAGAAATGAATTAGAATAAAAATTATTTTTTTCGCTAAACAAGTAAAAAAAATAAAAATAAATAAACATGTTCTTTTTTGGGAGCATGAAAAAAAAAAAAATTAAATAGAATAGAATGAATTACTTCAGTGCCTTTTGGTGTGCACTTAAGCACAATTTATTTGAGTCTGATAGCATAAGAAATATGTCAATAATTATTTTCAGATTGTTTGGGGGTATTTATGGATTCCTAATTGTCCTTACTTCTTTGTAGATTTCATGTAGGTCTGTAATAAGTAAGCCTAGAGCCCCACTTATGTTTGAGGGTTTGTTTGAGGATTTGTTGCATGTACTGCTACTTTTATAATATACTTATTTCATCTTTTTAAAACATTCCTTGGTGTATTTGCAAGTGATTGTAGGATGATTATACTTCTGAAAGTCCATTTCAGAAACCCTCCCATTATCTTCAAGCAGTTTGTGATATAATGCCAAATGAATCAACATCTGCAAGCTGTTCATTCTCTGAGGCAGCAAAGTAATCCCAAATCATAACATTTCCACCACCATGCTTCACAGTTTGTTTTTGGTTCTTCTCCTAAAAACTGTCTTTGGTTTGCACTAAAAATGTGAACTGTTACAGACAGTTACTTGGCAAACTATAGTCTTATTATAATGTTCTTTTTATAGAGCAAATGTCTTTCCTAACACGTGTCATATGCCGGTTACATTTGCCTAATCTCTTTCACACCAACAGAAGAAATAATTATCAGCTGATGCCAAAATGAAAGTCTGGGGTTCTTTGTGCAAAAGAGTTTTTTTCCAGCTGAATTTGCCCTCACAGACTCATATGCATCCACAACCTTTTTAGTGAAAGGCTTTAAAGAGTCCTTAAGATCTTGCTTGATGACAACACACAGCAAAGAGAATGCCAGTCCCTATATGTCAGGTTTAAATAAGAGGTTTTAATCAGCCTTATAAGCAAGGATTCTAATTTTATAGACTGTGTGATTAAGGTATGATTAATGAAAGGTTGTAGTTCCTTTTTGGTGACTTTGTATTTATTTATGTAAATGACAAATTTGTCAAAAATGTCAATTTATTGGGGTGTATCACCTTTCTCTGTAAGCACTGTACTAAAGAGGGTAAAATGTTTGCTAGTTCAAATATGTTCAAATCAACAATTCCCTTGAGGTGTAATTACTTCTTAATATGACATTGTCCATACCATGCAGCATTATGCCTAAGAAAAAAGTAAAATGAGAAAGCTGTGCCCTGCACTTAACACAGTCCCTGACCCCTAACTACAGTTTTCCAGTGACTAGCGAGAAAAAACACCCTGTGGTTTTCCCAGGAGACAACAGCTACTCTACACATCTCACCACAGGTCTGTTAGAGCCTCAGAGGAGCAATGCGCTTTCAACATGTGCTTATGCAATCTTGGCTAGACTCACTTATCGGCTCTGGCAGGTTTTCTCGTTGTGCGTGTTGTCCATAGTCAATGGCCTTTGATCCCTGGCTCAGTTAAAGAGCGTTATCCCCTGTCCATGTCTTCTTCAGCTGTGTGCACAGCAAACTACAGCCTTAGTTGGTGTCTGTGTTTGTTTAGCTGCAGAAGCCAAACGCTTTTAACACACTGGGAGGGATACCCACACTGTATCCTTATTAGTTGTCAACGCTGACCACAATTAATGACCTCTACAACTAAGTTAGCTGAGTAAAAGTAAATCTATTTCCTATTAAATCTTATTTAATTAACAAACGTTCCACAGTTGTAATGTAAATATATTTACCATATATTAACTACCTTTATTTAGAAGATCTGTTATTTGCCAAATCACCCAGATATGTTTTATTTAGCACCTGATTGTTAACTACTTATTTAATGAGCTTTTCATTACTATATATTAAATTCTACCAATATTACGTATGTGCACTGAAGGAAGTAGAAAAAAGGTGTAGGAACAGTTAAGTAAATTGTATAATGCTGAAAATAACATCACTCTGAGTAACTAGTCAATTATTGCACAATTCAGGTTACTTTAGTCAGTTCAGGCTCTAATTAGCACTGCTATCTACACTGTACCCATGTTAGTGATCTGCTATCAAGGCCTACATATAATAGCCTGTAATACAGGAAGAGGCCATGACCAAATGTTCTGTCATTTATCTTCAAATGCATCTCTTTAAGCAAATATGCAGCACAGTCTAATGTGTTATACTGAGAATACCTGTTTTAATCAAATTTGGAACACTTCAGTGTAATTTAAAAAACTTTAATTAATAATTTCTCAAACTCAAATTAAAGTCCAGTACCCAGTATATATTTAAATACTAAGAGACAAATTCAAAACCCATACATTTTTCATTTTAGCATGCATTAAAATCCAGAACTGGAATTGTTCACAAAATCTTCTTCAACTGGTCCTATATTTAGGTGTTTTTCCTCACACGTGATTGTTAATGACCTATTATGTAATTTAATGAGCCCCCAGTAACACTACTATGCTATCTTTTACACCTTTTAGAGCAGGTCTGGTCCTTCAGATTTCCTGAAGGCCTACAGTTCAATAGCACCCCCATGCAGCTGGGGCAGCATCAGCAACATCGCTACTTCTCACAATATTGTTTGGAAATGTTTCACAAAAGAGAAACTGTCATTAAAGATTTCATACTCCTTTTTTGTTAATTTTGTGCAGATAAGGTCTCTTAAATTTTGAAAACAGACTTGAAAACTAGTTTTTGGATGTTAAGATTAAAGTCATTAAAATAATATGAAGAATACAATACTTCATCACCAGAAAAAATATGCCTGTGGGTGTAGGCAGTTTAATTGAAAAACATAAAGAATTCCTTATATAACCGTATGTGCAATATTTTGTATGTTTGTTTGAGTTCAAGACTAATTTAATGTAGGGGTCAGTTAAATATATTGAATTAAATCATAATTAAACTCATACAATTAATTTAAAAATAGTGGTTGTCCAGTTTTAATTTTACTTTAAGGTCCATTACACCAGGACCAACACACACCATTCATGTTCAAGTTTTTCCTTGGTTTCCAAACTAGATTTTGGAGTTTAAATATCCTGTGAGTACCTATATGTGTAAAAAAACCTCATATAAAAGTGAGGCTCAATAATGAAATAAGCATCTTGTTTTAACTCATGGAAATTAATGTAATTGCCTCTTGCTAGGCTCATCAGATCAGGAAGTTGTTTTAGTTGAATGAGATACCACTCCAACATGCAGATGTGGGAAACTCCACAGGGTGTAAAGAGGAGGTGGAGGGTGTGGGGTGTGGGGGGGTCAAGGAGGGGGTGAAGAGGGTGAGGCATTGGGGCGGAGGAGAATGGTGGGGAGGGTGGCGCTGATTTCACCCTTTGCTCAGGGCCAATGAGGTATGGTCATCACAGCTGGCCAATGTGGGCCCACGCTTGTCAGACAAGCTCATATAAGAAGGGGTCGAATGGCAGCAGCTTTTACACATCACTCTGAGGTTACCACCTTCAACAACCTCTATTCATCCTCCTTCACTGAGGGTACCATCTTCAACAACCGTTTTTTACGTACAAGTGGTCACTCTGAGAAGCTACTAGCCAACCTCATTGCTATCGAAGGAGCTGTTAGTAAGCTAGCGAGCTAATTTTCTCTCCAACAGGCGACTAGCAAACTTTGTTTCTCTGTAAGAGGTTACTACATAAGAGATTTCTTTCTAATTCTCTCTTGGCCTAAAAATGGATGTTTTCTGTCCAACCCAAGCCTTCTGTGCTTCATCTCCTGAGGATCTGGAGTTTGGTCCATCAGGAGAACTAGCTGGATCTGAGGAAGACGAGCATATTCGGGCCCCTGGAGGCCTGCACCAACCTGGCCATTGCCTCCAATGGGCCTGCAAAGCCTGCAAGCGCAAAGCCAGCAGCGTGGACCGCCGCAGAGCAGCCACCATGCGGGAAAGGCGTAGGCTGAAGAAAGTTAACCATGCCTTTGAGGCACTCAGAAGATGCACTTCAGCCAACCCCAGCCAGAGGCTGCCTAAGGTGGAAATCCTGAGGAACGCCATCCAATACATTGAGAGCCTGCAAGACTTGCTAAGGGAGCAAGTGGAGGAATACTACAGCCTGCCCACAGAGAGCGGCTCTGAACCAGCCAGTCCATCCTCCACCTGCTCTGACAGCATGGTAAATATATATATTTATTTAAAGAATATTAATAAATGTCCTTTTATTCCAAAAGTGCAGGGAATGTAAGTAGTAGTGCACTCTCAGATTCCCTTCACAACTTTTATTACGTTATTACGTTTGGCCATAAGGATTTAGGAAATTTCTGTGTTGAAAATTTATAGTTTTATAAAACCAATTTATAGTTTGTGTGAACAAATACAAATACTCTGGTTGACAATTTAAAGTATTGAAGCTGATGAAAGTGCCAAATGAATGCATGTAAATGCAACATCCAAACAAATATTGTGCATCTGGGTTTGGTTAAATGGCAATCAAAATGAAGAGTCCAAATTTAAACTGAAGTTCATTTTAAGAGGTACACAGAAAGACAGGTATCTACAATGCTGCGACTCTACAGGTCATAGTTATATAATAGCAGTAAATCAGGTGGAATGTGCAATATTGGACACACTTCAACCCAAATGCTCACCAATACACACTGCATGGTTTCATCTGTAACAGAACTAGAGACGCTGTAGCAAGCAAAGCACTGAACTGTGCAGGGCAGTGCCACTTGATTGTAGAATCCCTGCTTTGGTCAAAGCAAGTAACTAGAATTTATGACCCCTGCATAGAAGTAGTAATACTGACCATTAGTCCAGCAATGTTTTCTCTTCCTTTTCTAAGCTGCATGCCTATTTAGGATGCACAATCAAACTGTAGACCAAAGGTCATAGGTAACCCTATTTAAATGTCATAATCCATAATTCATATCAATAGTTCTCAATACCAGCTTCGGAAATCATAAGATAGGAGCATCCATTTGTTTGTATTTTCCTTTCTCAACTAGTTACACTTAATGCTACAACAATTTCACAACTACATTAGCACTAGATAGATTATCACTAATCTTGAATTTTGAAATATTAACTTTAAAAAATTATACATTCAATGTACTTAATGCATATTTAAACATCATTCCAGCATGAATAAAATATATATTTACATAGATTTCTCTTCATCTTACTAAATTTTGGAAATGATCATCATTTATGTTTTATTCCAGTGGCATCTATGTACACATTTGAATAATGTAAACACATTATACGCAGTATATTTATTAGTATAGCACAAAACATATCATCTACAGAATGTTTTTGTGTAAATCTTTCTGTAGTCTCTCTCTCTCTCTCTCTCTCTCTCTCTCTCTCTCTCTCTCTCTCTCTCTCTCTCTCTCTCTCTCTCTCTCTCTGAACCACAGCATGTCTATAATAAATTGCTGTCCACATCTGTCTCCTCTTATACGCCAACATATTAGCTTACTACTTCTTGTCTAGTCTCTCAAGGCTTAGGCAGATTTTATTAGCGTGACGTCCAAATTGTCTTTATTCTTGCATTGCTTCTTTATGGGGTCTGGGAAACAATCCAAAGGTAGGAAGGGAGTGACTCTCACTGATGAAGACCTGTTTTAATGCATAGAGTGGCTTCTTAACCTTTTTTTATTTGGTGGCTATGTACCTGTTCATTCCTATAAGGGTTTATGTAAGGGCCTTTATATGGAAAAAAATGTCAAATTGGTTTACAATCTTTGTATTGTGCCGAGGTTCTTCAAAATGTATTTGCTTGTTATTTTAAGACCATTAGTGCTATACCTAAAAGACTATAGAGAGCCAAAAGAAGTTTTGTTATTGCTCCAAAGAACTTTTAATTTTAAGTGTACCAGTTCTTACATTTGTGAATTGTTCAGAGTAGTTATGGAATAATATTGCATATATTCTGAATAACTCATGTGAGTTACTGCATAATTCATATAAATGTATGAATAATTCATGGCAGTTATTAAATAATAACTGAATATTAAGTCTTAAAATGCATATCCAAACACTTCAAGGGTTTAATTTACCATGTATCCTGCTTTGGTTTCTCATTACACTAAAGCATGAGTTTGGCCTAATCTGAGTTATTTAGCCATTTATTTGGCTTAATTGTTCTTCAAGATGTAGCTTCTTGGGAAATTGATGATTTAGGATGTTTTTAGATGGCTGGCTTTTCCCATTCAGCTCTTTACGGCCTAAGAAAGCCTGAGCTAATCCAGGCTGGGCAGGAAAGCAGGGAAGCCTGTACGGCGCTGCATTCCTCGCTGAGCTCACTGCCTGAGTTCTGTTCCTGCCAGGATTTTCTGCACATTTACTCTAGCCAAAGTGTCGTCTTGCACGGGCTGGTGTGCTTTTCACTCACTCGATCGATTCGGCACGCCTGGAGCCTAGTGTAGCGTGGGAGATCCTCACTGGGTACAAGGGGCTGGGGAGGGGGCAGCAAATAAAGAACAGCAAAACAACAAATGAGGAACATGAGAAACTGGATAATGTTTGATTGAATGCATGTTTCTTTAAGATATCTTGACTAAACGGCAATTCTTTTTAAAAAGTGACCTTAATAATCTATGTATTTATTCCCAGACTAAGAATTCTGAATGACAAGTACTTTGTTTCTCAGCTGCCATAATGTGGGTATTTTGCTAAAGCCAGTTGAAGAGTATCCCTGGAGGCTTCACATGAAACTGCTTGAGAGAATTTCAAGATAAAGATGACTCAAGATGAAATGGGCGGCCAGGGGGGGGTGAACACTTGTTCAGAGTTAGTTTGCTGATGTTGCTAAATGTTATACTTTCCTGCTCTGCTTACAGACAGACTGCAGCAGCCCTATCTGGTCTCAGATGAATTTAAACCGCAGTTCATACAGCTATGACATTCAGAGTGGTAAGTCTTACTCAGTCTTATCCCAATTGTAACGGGCAGACCTGAAGTTTGACCAAAAATGTTGTACTTTTGACATCAGTCAGCCAGAATATATTTACTGGCTGAGGTTAGCTAGTATAGTTTTATCACTTGAACTACTAACGTGGCTAACAAGTAATTCAAAGTGAACTATCATTGATTTTTCAAAATACCCATGACTCATCTATTTTATCACCTAATTGGTTCTTTTCTTCTTCTCTCCCTAAGATTTTACCAGTACCCACTGATCCTCTGACAATTTCTAACTTCTCTATCTCTTGTTTTTCTAGTTAATGCAGTGGACAGGGCTGTAGGAACATCCAGTCTGCAGTGTTTGTCCAGTATTGTGGACAGGCTGTCCTCAGGGGATGCTGGAATGACTGTAGGAGTGAGGACCATGGAGGCGCTTTCACCAACACACAGCGACTCCCAGTCCAGCACTCCAGACAGTCCGGGCAACAGACCAGTCTACCACGTCCTGTGAGGGAGAGAGAGAGTGAGAGAGACAGAGGTAGAGAGAGAAAGAGAAAAAGAGAAAGAGAGAAAGATGTTCCATAACATCACATGATCCTAAACATCACCATCCTAATATGAAATGTTGACATTTATATATAATTCAGATAGGTATTACTATTGTATAAGCTACATAAAACCTTTTATGTGGAAAACAACCTCTGGTTGTCATTATCTCTTGCTTGCACAAAGATATTTTCAGTTTTCAGTTTTAATCGACAGGCTAACAGAGACAGTAAAGAGAGCTTGCCCTGTGCTGTCTGTAAAGTATTTGAAACGCCAACATTGTTGTATTGTAAATAACTTCTGTACATACTGTATGTATTTTAAATTACCATTACTGTATTCATTTAAAATCATTGTACCGTATTTAAATCATCTTCTCCCCTTTTTTTACTGTCTCAACTAAAAAAAAGGTAAAGATGTAGAGAATTGTATTTAATAAATCATTTAAAACAATAAATTAAGACTTTTGTGTTTAAAAGTTGTTACATATCCTTCAGAAAGCATGAATTGATTTGTCATTATCTGGGGAGAGTGTGTGTGTGTGTGTGTGTTTGTGTGTGTGTGTGTGTGTGTGTGTGTGTGTGTGTGTGTGTGTGTGTGTGTGTGTG
>JBBIGC010147315.1:0-18983 GCA_037576955.1 Lepidarchus adonis | reverse complement strand
AGTATTAGTACAGTACTGTAGAGCAGGAAGTAGTACTGTATATGGAGATCACAATGTGGAGGAAAAGGTGGAGCTGTGAGAGAATGAGCAGAATATTAGAAGAAAAGATCTTGATAGTAGATTCAGTAGCAGCTCAGTTACAGATTTCAGCTCCATCCATCTGCTTTGGGATGAACAGGACAGAATGGAGCAACAGTGAAGCTGTAAACCTATCACTCCTCAAGGAAGGCCTTAAGTTTTAGAGCGTCATTTATTTCCTATGATTCAGGAAAGCTGCAAGTTAAGCAGGTTCTTCATTACTGAAAAAAAATATTTTTTGTAAAAAAAAAATTTATCTTTAACATTTCAGGCTATTCATTGTAACAAACTGCTTATATAAATCAGTAAACACTGGAAAAACAGCATGTTCTAAAACTTTTGACCGGTAGTGTATATATGACTATACATGTCCAACATTCTCATAATGTTTAATTCAGATAATAACCATCATACATCAGACTTTCTGACTGAACTACAAAATTATAGATGAGGCAACATTTTCATCAGCCATAGATCAGAAACAATAAATTGCTGCAAATAAATAAAAAGAGGAAAAATACTTTTTTCACTCCACTATACATCTGCCTATGTAACATATAGAAGTTTAGTCTCTCCTTTTCACCTTGTACTGTTATGAAATGAGGCATAATGCAGGGCAGCCATTTAGAATAGAGCTCATTTGCATATATACCTCTAAACCACACAGTTACAAAAACAGCTAAAGTGCTTAACAGATGTTAAAAAATGTCATGTTACTGTTTTTGGTACATAAAACCACTGGACCTCAGTGGGAAAATTGAACAAAGGATACTGTCCCTTTAATTTTCACATTAGTTTAACTCGTTTTAATGTTTGACCAACATGTTACATTCTCTTCTTGCTGGAGCTGCTTTCACCCTTCACCTCTTCTGAGAGTTTCTCTGTCCCTCCAGATGCCATAGCGCTGGTCTACAGAATATTTTCTGGGCTTGGACTGACCGAAAGGTTCAGGGTTGTGGTCAGTGAACAAACTCAGGGGCCGTACAACCAATCGGCATTAAAGGTTGATCAGTAGCTGGTCATTGTGGATGATCCCCCATGAGTCTTTCAAACATGTCTTAATCACTGGAGTTGTAGGAAGGCATGCTGCTTGAACGACCAGAGGCAGATGCAGAAAGACCAGAAGGTTTCTCCAGATGTTGCTGCTGCAATCTGAGGAGCCTGGACATGCTCTCTTGGGATTTGCTCAAAGAGAGAGAGCCGAGCAGTGGAATGTGAAGATCTTCATTACTTCATTAAGTTTGTGGCAACTCTCTTCTGCTCTAAAACAGAAATACACTAGCGGTCAAGTTTTAGAAAAATTTTCCAGTGTTTACTGGTCAATTAATCAGTTCTGTTACAGTATGTGACCTTAAATGGTACAAAAGGTAAGTGTTTTCAAAAAAGAAATCCATCATAAGTTAAATGTTTAGGCCACCAAACACTGAAATAATTGGCAGATATTATAGAGTGAACACACTAATTTAAATATTGCATTTTATCAGCAAATGTCAATGCACAGTTTCCATCCTTTTGAACATATTGGTTCAAATTAAACAAAATGCTTCATAACATTTGCACACACTGCAAATAGTTTTTTCTCCAGTATGTTAGATTTAGCATATAAAAACATTAATTAAGTGTAAATATGCCAATGTATTTACACTAAAGTTTTAGAAAACTCAATTTTTCCAGTGTTTACTGGTCATTTAATCAGTTCTGCTACAGTAACGGACCTTAAATGGTACAAAGGTAAGTGTTTACAATAAAGAAGTCCATCAATAATAAAATGTTTAAGTCACCAAACACTGAAATAATATGCAGATAATATAGACAACATGCTTCCCCCAAACATTAAGAACCTGGTGAACTTCCAGCTTTTCCTGCAGTAATGGAAGTTTAATGTAAACAATTCTCATAGGTGCTGCTATGATCTACAACCCCTCTGTGTGAAGAAAGGTGGAGCTGGAACACATTGTTCCTCCACTCTCTGATGTAGTAGTGGCCTAACTTTAACAGTTAAGGTTATTCATTGTAACAAAATATTACCAGTAAACACTGGAAAAATGTCATGTTCTAAAACTTTGACTGGTAGAGTATATTCTAAATTTTTCTTCATTTACCCCTAGGATTACTTAAAATGTCTGTGTGATTTTATGTTTCATCCAATCCAATTCAATCCAAGTACTTTTACACCAGCACCATCATAAAGTAATGCAATCTTTGTTTTTTATTGGCAGGGAAATTATTTTTCTCATGATGTGGACCCTTTAAGATTCCAGCCCTTCAGCACCAGTGCATATTGGGCCTACACTGCAGCTTACTTAATGCAAATGTGAGACAAGTATTACATTTTCATGTGAACAGGAAACCAGCGTAGGACACTGTATTGCAGAGAAAAGGTCTGAAGTCCTGCAGCTTAAGTTGCAGGGACAACCCCCCCTAACATTTTTAACATTCTTTTTTACAGGTAAAGGTAAAGAGCCCTGTTAGACGGTTTAGCAAGTAATATGCTACGTTTATTCCTGTAAGACATGTGTGGTTCAGAGCATCTGAAATTGCAATAGTGATGGAGGGGTGAACATGTGATCTTTTTCATTTAAACCATAGGTGATAGAAGAGTGGCTTTTGAAAATCCCAAAGATTATTTTCCGTGTACTCTTAAATTTTTCAGAGATACCGTATATCTTCCTATAGTAGCCCAGGCGTTTATTAAAAATGTATTCTGACGCCCCGGCATTTAATGGAGGCAGGTGTTTAATGGAGACAGACTATTATTCTCCTCACAGATGGAATGGCAATGGTATTTACGGCACAAAATGTTGTGCAGCTTCTTCACTTGAATGTTCTATTGCATTTGTTACTGCACAGAGTTTGATGCTAAATCAAATGACCGTTTCCATGCTTCACCCTGTTGGTTATGATTGACGTGGTTACTAGATGAGGTGTGTTTCTGATGGAGAGTGGAAAACAGGTGGGCAGCGTGGGTGGAAAAGGGATGGAGTTAGAGTTTGTTTTGGGTGGAAGTGCAGAGAATGAGTTAGCGGTTGTTGAGTTAGCAGTTGTGTTAGCGGCAGTTCGTTTAATCAGTAAAAGAGCACGAACGTTACAGAGAGAGTCAGGAAAGAGCTGAGTCTGTCATTTTGTGCTGAATGGAACTAATAAAACCCGGGTCCCAATGACATCACGCTACATGTTATATCTTTGAGCGGCTGGTTCAGAAGACAAAGAGATGGTCTCGGGGAAAAAAACGTGAAAAGGTAAAAGGTAACAAAAGGGCTAAATGTTCATAAAGAAATTTCCTTTAGACTTTCTCCATTTCTCGATAGCATCCGACGACCAAACAGTTTTGATACAAAAAGGTATTTACAGTATGATTTACTGCAGGAGGGCGGAGCCCAGGTGATACAAAGAGAGTATTAGTGTACGGAAAGCGCTGTGGGTCATTGGAGATCGGCGTTTACTACAGACCGGCTTCGATTTCAAACCCGGCTTTTAATGGAAACGGGCGTCAAAAAGAGACTGGCTATTATTAGAAGATATACATTACAGTCACCCATACCATACCTGAAGATTTTAACTGTAAACTGAATCTCCTTGTTGACAGACTATAACATTCTGTATGTGAAGACTTGAGATTTATTGAAATATGAAGGACAATTCGCCCTTTAAAAAATGTTCTGCATCATATATGTGTCACTCTAGAACTGATCATTCATTATGGATTAATACATAGTGGGTTTTCATGAGAACATGTCAGTGTGCTGCTGAGTCTTTATCTCTTATGGTCAAAAGCAAGTTTTATTTATTTATTTCATTAGTGTCTGCATTTTGCCATTTTGATTATTTCTTAGTCCACTGATAACCCTGCCCTGTTATGAGAAAATAGTAAGGTATATTAAATTAATGAATTTCATTTGCAACTAGTAACATGACATGACCTAAAAGCTGAAGTGGATTGTCTGCATATACTGTACAGCCTTGGCTAAAAGTATCGGCACCCCTGGAATTGACACCATTTCTCCCAGAAGACTATTGCAATTACAAATGCTTTGAAATACACATGTTTATTTCCTTTATGTGCATTGGATCAACACAAAGACACATAAAAAATATTTTGGCATCATTTCACAAAAAAAATCAACTTAATATTTGGTTGCACACACACTTAAAATAAATAAACTAAATAAAAAATAAACTAATTGCTTCCTATAACCATCAACAAACTTGTTACACCTCTCAACTGGAACTTTTGACCACTCTTCTTTTGCAAACTGCACAGTGTCTCTCAGATTTGAAGGTGCCTCCTCCCAACAGCAATTCTGAAATCTCTCCATGTGATTAATCGGGTTTAGATCTGGACTCATTGCTGGTCAGAACTCTCCAGTGCTTTGTATTCAACCATTTCTGGGTGTTTTTAGAGGAATGTTTGGGGTCATTGTCCTGCTGAAACCTGCAGACACAGCTTTCTGACATTGGGCCCCAAAAAATTGGGTCTTCAGATTTCATGATGCCTAACACAGTCAAGGCACCCAGTGCCAGAGGCAGCAACACATCACTGAACCTCCACCATGTTTGACTGTCTCATTCTGTTTGAAGGGGAGATTAACTACAGAGCCATGTGTTGTAAACTTCTTGATTATGTTGCACACAGTAGACAAAGGAACAAAGATCTATGGACATAGACTTGTAGTCTTTAGATTGTTGGTATTTTCCCACAATGTTCCTCAGACTATTCTTTTTTCACACAATTAATCTGACTTAATTTTACTGTGTTCAGTGCTTTTTACTGAGAATTAGCTTTTGCTTATTACATCCTCACCGTATTTAACCTTTAATAATAAAATGTTTAAATTATTTGAGATTTTATATATATATGTATATATGAGTAATTAATATATGAGTTTTGTTGGGGAAATGGACCTCAAAGCCCCAAAGCCATAGATTGCCAGTAAAAATGCATTGTCCTCGGCTCCAGCCAGACACCCCTTCAGATGTGAAGAGCAGCTTGTTCAAACTCACACTGAGGAGAGGACACTGAGAAGAGAGGAGTCAGCATTTATAACCTCCGGGAAAAAGCACACAGGACTTTTGATTGGCAGCTAGCTAGCAAGGTGGCTAGGCTAATTTGTTGACATTCCAGGAAAGAACAGAGAGTGTAAGCGGTGAGCTAAAGCTAAAACTTAAACAATGAACTTTGTTTACACTTTTAGAGGCACAGGGGCTAGCAGTGGCTAGGCTAACATTTCAAAGACAAGCATCTGTTGGAGTGATATGATGAGAGGATGTGCAGCCCAAATATGGAAATGTTCTTTGGGAGATTACTTAACTGGGCTGACGCATGCGTGACGTATCATCATTAATCAAACCGTTTTGAGGTTCTCTCAAAACTTCAGTCTAACATGGTATTTCACCCATTTAATGCATCTTCTGAGAAATAGTAAGTAAAGATTCTTCAGTTTTTAATATCCAAATGTTCTTCTGACTCAATTTTTAAAATTGTTATTTAGATAAAAGATTACTTATGTCAAGACTACACAGAACTTTAAAGTCTGCTGCGAGGTAAAGGGTTTTCAGAATGCTTTAGAGTACAAACTGTATAGGTTTATATGATTATATTTACCTAAAATAATCCTATAATAACCATAACAGTTTACATGTAAGAGTTCATGAAAATGTAGCAGACTGTGTGAAATGTCATCATATTTCATACTGACAGCAAACACCAGTATTGAACTAAATTGCATTGGTGCTGAAAATGATAACTTTTAGGGACACCCCTAATAATCACATTTAATGTATATCAGTATAACACAATATTATACCAAGAAATTTTGAACAGATTTTTTTTTTGCTTAGTCATCATAAAATGTACAATTTGTAAATACTGTCTAGAGGTATGACAACCCATCTTTTCGCTCCCTTCCATTCTTTGGGCTAGTTTTGCATTTGAGCAGAAATTCAGATAGCTTGAATGCTTATGCTGGGCTACATTACAGTATCCAACACACATAGTAAAGAAGTTCTAGAAGTTAGAAGCTACTAATAGAAGTTATTATTCAGAACTAGCCTTTATTCAGAAATTACATTAAAATATAACAATGTGAGATAGGTAGGTAGGAGAGTGAGCTATTTAGGAGCAAGAAATGTTCTTTCCACCGCTGTTGGACAAAGAATCCTGGCAGAAACCCTGTTCATGGTCATAGTTTTAGTGGATCATCAAACAAATAATGCAACCAATGCAACCCAGACACAGGTCCAGACTTAAAGCAGATCTAAACTACTGCAGAATCAGTCAAGTGGCAAACAGAGCTGTCAAGAGGATCTGCTCCCTGCACCAACTATGTAGGTCAGAGAACGAGAGGGAGAGAGAGAGATCATGGTAAATGTGTTGTGGCCATTACATGTTTCCATTGCATATATATAATACATTGGTAGTGGGACATTTTAAGCATCTCTAGACACAGACAGAAACACTCATTAGACGGACTGAGGTGGTTGCTTGTCTAGAAAGGCCCATTAATCATAGCCCACAAAAGCTGAGAAACAATCCTCCAATCCTGTACCAGATCCACCTTTTACATAATCTGTGCACTGATTTGCATTAGTGAAATGCCTTAGACTTGTGGTGGATCAGAGTCCCTTTCATAGTGTCAGGATGAGGGAGACAAACAGTCGCCCAGACACAGGCCGAGACCTCAAGCAGATCTGAACTACTTCAGTGTCAGTCAAGTGGCAAACTGAGGTGTCAGGAGGACCTTCTCTCTGCCCAGGAATATAGGTCAGAGAAGAGAGACAGCGAAAGTGAAAGAGGGTGAGAGAGGTTTCTCTGTGCCATGTTATGAGTATGGTCATAACGGTGGCCTTCCTTGCTGTTTGCTGCTGCAGAAACAGTGACCCACATCCAGCACATATAAAGCTAATCTGCGGGGACGTTCAGTAATGCCCCCATGACTCAGACCATCTCTCAGAGAACCACAAGTAGAGGAGCAACGACACTGCTTTCACATTAACCTTCTTCTCATCTTTAAGACGTCAAAAAGGCTTGAATGCGGACGTTCGTCTCTGTTCGAGTTTCATGACCCTTATTCGCTCTCTGCCTCCGTCATTTTCCCTCTTGGGTGCTGTTCTCTTCCCTTTTCGTCACTCTTTCATCTCTCTTTCATTCAGGCAGGAAGAACCTCTGCAGCAAGAGGATGCATTGAGGCCCTTTCAAGCACACAATAGCTGTGGCTTTTAGGCACTCGTTTTAGAACACTACCTCTTACACGTTTGTGCAGCAGGGGCTACATATTCTCAGCATGCATGCATGCAATTTTGCGTGGGTGGGTGTGTTTGGAGTGGTTCGTTAACCCATTCAGTATGAAAGATTTATCACAGAGAACTGCAAAATGATTTAGACACTGTAGACTGATGTATGTCTGGGTGCCTCAGATATAACAAAATATTTTTTTGTTGACAATCTACATCAAATAGGTACACATCCTAAATCATGCCCCAAAAATCATTTTTTGAATTATTTCCTGAATTTGTTAGACATAAAAAAGGTGCAAAACTTATGACATTTCATATGATACATGTAAAACATATCAATAGAAACTGTTTACTTTTTTTTTGTTGCAGAAAACAATTATTACAGGATGTGTACATTTTAAATCCAGAAAATCAATATAAAATGTAATTTGGCCACAGATCAGGTAAGTTGGTATAAATAGGCTAGTGGTACAAGTCCTCCTTCTCTTTTAGAGAAAACAACAAAGACCCAATGACAACAGCCCAGCAGGTCGTAAGAAAAATAAGAACTGGATAAGATTCACACAGCTGACTCCCGGAGCTGTATGTAGTGAAGTGCCCTTTGTGCAGCTATTAAGAAGTATTAAAATAAATTTCATTTTTATTGCAGGATTGTAGAAAACTGACATTTAACTGAAGTGATTTACAAAAAAAAAAAATCACTAAGAATTTTTTTTTTTTATATAAAACCACAATTTTATTTTGATTACTATAAAAATAAATCTAATTTAAGCATTTTTGTAATCTAGTTTACTTTTTAAAGTTGATCAGAGTAAACAATAACTTTTAATTAGTAATTAATAACGTCCCATTTTTCTGGGGTATGACTATGATGTGACAGAGTCCAATTGCTCTTAGCCACTCTTCAACATGGGAAAGACAAGAGAATAGGCTATTCAAGTAAGGCAGATGCGTGTCGACCTTCATAAGGCAGATAATGGCTGAAAGAAAATATCTACATACCTAAATGTATTAAGAGTAATAATAAAGAAGTTTAAATCAAATTTAACAGTAACAAACAAGGCTGGACAAGAAACTTGTAACCATCTTACAAGCAAGGAAAAAGCCTTTTCTCACCTACAACCACAAATGTAAACATCTAGAGTTTTCCCAGCAGTACTGGGACTTCAACTGGGACTGTCGACTTTGATCAGAAGAGACTAACATTGAACCTTTTGGCAGGAGTGGGTCTGGTGTAAATCCAAGGATGAGTATGCAGAAAAGAATCTCATGCCCAATGTAAAGTGTGTTGGAGGATCTGTGATGCTGTGTGGCTGTTTCTCTTCTAAAAGGTCCTGGAACCCTTGTGAGGGTGCATGGTGTCATGAACTCATTAAAATACCAAGACATTTTAAATCAAAATCTGGTGGCCTTGCAGAATTGGGTCTTTATTGGGTCTACCAGCAGGATAATGACCTTAAACATATGGCAAAAACTACACAAAAATGCAGACACAAAATCAAACTCCACCCATGGCCATCTGTCCCCAGACCTCAACTTCATTGAAAACCTGTGGGGTGAGCTGAAGAGGAGAGTGCATAAGAGAGGACCCAGGGCACTAGATGATCTAGAAAGGTTGTACAAAGAGGAATTGTCAAAAGTCCATGTCTCTGTATTCTCCAACATCTAAAGGGTCAATACTAATAGAAGTGGGCCTCACTGACTACTCAAAATCATTGTCAGATGAATATTTAAGTTAATATGAACTTTACACATATACAGCCAAATTGTGAGTTCTCTAATGTATTATCATCCCTCAGGTTAATAGACTGTAGTCCATGAGAACAACATACAAATTAGCAGTGAAATCAATGAATCAACATTAGATCCACTTTTACAATATGTTAAGTAGGGGTGTGATAAAAAATCGATTTGCTGATGTATCGTCGTCTTACCTCAAGCGATATGATAATCAATACGTCAATGACAAAATCGCTTTTTCAAAATTAATATATATTCTCCAGCAACTACATACTGGCATCGCTACTCCATGTCTTCTTCAAATAAGTGCAGGACAAAAGTGAAAGTTTAATAGGAACTTAACCAACAGGGAGATGGCAGAGAAAGCCCAGCCACATTTAAATCTAAAGTCTGGTTTCACTTTGGCTTTTATAACATTAACAGAACCGAAAGTGATCATTATGTAACGACCGCATCCCTGTGCGTCTTTTTCCCGCACCTGTTTCATGTGATAAATGAAGCCTACAAGCAAACATTCATCGTGTGTCATTCAGTGTGAGTGAAAAACGTAGCTGGACTGCTTCTTTGAAAAAGGAGGAAAGACACAATAACGCACGTCCCAGCCAATATCTAGCATTTGCTGAACTGCCCTCACCAATAATTTTGATCAAACAAATACGTACAGCTCCATTAATGTTTAACACAATGTGTCTCGGTAAACAGAGGGTTAAACACACATCGCCAATGTGATTGGCTTTTGACTTTTCCTGCTGGTCTGTGTCGGTCAACTTTTGTTAGCTGCAAAAAGTTCTAATTTCAAATTGAGAAATACCTTACTGTATTTATTTTACCATTTTATTATACATATATTTATTTAAACATTGTATTATATTACATGGTTGGTTATTTTGACTATAACACCTGATCACTCCTTTTAGTTCTCTGTTATTCATATACAGCTAGACCCCCTGTTATCTTGCCAAACCCACCTATCGCCATTAAGAGAATTTCCTTCCATGTATTTACCCCATCACCCATGTATTTAACCCATAGAAATTACAAGATGCCAAAAATTATTAATTGGGCCTACAGTCACCAGCACCACCAACATACCATTCCAGAGGAATCTAAAGCGGTAAAGGAATAGTGAATGCCAAAATTCAGAAGAAAAAAAAGAAAACTTTAGAAACAGCACACAGAAATATGCCATGCGTTCACACTCCTACACACACCAGATGCACCTGTGGTTTGTGTAAATCAAGAGATTCTGTGTTTCATGTACTCCAGCTGTGCTCATGCCAGTGTGGGAAAACTAAAATGAGACTTTTTTGCTACAATTACACATTCCTCTCATTCTTTCTTTCTTCTCTCCCACTCTCCCTCTGTTTCCTCCTTTTTAACATTCCTCTCCTCCTCTACATTCTAATCTGTGAAGATGTAGAGATAGAGAGAGAGAGAGTGAGAGTGAGAGAGAGCGAGCTAGAGAGAGAGAGAGAATGAGAGAGAGAGGAGAGTGTGAGTGAGAGAAAGAGTGAGAAAGAGAGAGAGAGAGAAAGAGTGAGAGAGAAAGAGAGAGAGAGAGTGTAAGTGAGAGAAAGAGAGAGATAGGGAGAGAGTCTGTCTGAAGATTTAAACTCTGCACATGTAAACCATTACAGGCTATTCTCGCTTTGGCTTCATGGTTTACTGCTATAGGACCAGGCTGCCAGTGAGTGCAGTACCACCAGACAAGTTTCTGCACTTGAAAAAGGTAGAGACAGAGTATGACGAATGCTCAGATTTCTCTACAACTAGTTCTTTCATGTTAATGATCTGAATAAGCATTTATGCACTCAAAGAAACCCACTGAGAATGAACTGCAGGGCCGCAGACATCCCCCCCTCATTCATTAGAAAGAGGAAATGAAACCTGCTGCTTTATAGGGACGTGCAGAAAGCTACTTACACACCACCATCTGGGCCAATTACATTCATCTGAACATCTTAAACAGAAAAAAAGCCTGGTTGTGAGTAATGGAAAATCGTTTGAGAAACTAGACTACTCCAACAGCAAAAAAGAAGCCTGTAGCCTATTGTGTAAGTTCTGCACATATGTAGCAGTGTGGGTTTGCCTGTTAGAGACGACAGGTGGTGTAAATCTGTGAGACATTTGACATGTGTTAAATGATTGGTTAATCTGTATCAATATATCAGATGTTCTACAAAGTTATCATGGCAATAGAAATTCATGATAATGATATTATCTCAATGTACTGTTTATGTGCCATTAATACATCCCACTGTAGTGCTGCATCAGTAAAATCCAAAAGTTACGTTAATGGACAGTGAAATCCCACATGAAAAGCTTCAACAGTGGAACTGCAACCTTAATGTCATTTATTACATTTGTTTCAGACCGAGTGTAACTAGCTGCCTCTTAGTGTCTGGTGTATCTGAGTGTGTGTGGGGAGGAGGGGAGTATGTGTGTGGGGAGGTGGTAAAGGGAGGTGCCAGGAAACCTGAAGCCTTTTATTATCAAACTATCATACTTTTTAAAATCATAATGACTACACAAACTACCCAAATGACTCTGATCAAAAGTTTATAAGTATTCACCATAATGAATTGGCCTGATTATGTGCACACAACTTGACCCAAACAGGTTTGAATGGTTAAAGATTAAAGGAACCATCTTCACCTGTGATCTGTTTATTTGTAATTAGTGTCTGTGTATAAAAGGTCAATGAGTTTCTGGACTCCTGACAGACCCTCACATCTTTCATCCAGTGCTCCACTGATGTGTTTTGGATTCTAAGTCTTGGGGAAAGCAAAAGAATTGTCAAAGGATCCACAGGAAAAGGTAGTTGAACTCTATAAAACAGGAAAGGGAAATAAGAAAATATCAAAGAAATTGAGAAAGCCAATCAACAGTGTTCAAACTCTAAGAAGTGGAAAATTAGGGATTCTGTTAAAACAAAACCACAGTCAGGTAGATCAACTAACATTTCAGTCAAAACTGCCAGGAAAATTGCTCAGGATACTAAGAAAAACCCAGAGATAACTTCAGGTGAAATACAGCACTCTCTGAAAAAATGTGCTGTGGCTGTTTCAAGATGCACAATAAGGAGGCACTTGAAGATGATGGGCTGCGTGGTTGAGTTGCCAGAAGAAATTAATTACTACACAAATGCCACAAAGTATCTCACTTACAATATGTCAAACAGCACAGAGACAAACCTCAAACCTTCTGGAACAAAGTCTTTTGGATGATGAGACTAAAATTTAACTGTTTGGTCACAACCATAAATGCTATCTTTGGAGAGGAGTCAACAAGGCCTATGATGAAAGGTACATCATTCCTACTGTGAAACACGGCGGTGGATCACTGATGTTTTGGGGATGTGTGAGCTACAAAGGCAGAGGAAATTGTCAGAATTGATGGCAAGATGAATGCAGTAGTTTATCAAAAAATACTGGAGGACAATTTGCAATGAAATGTGACTGTCATTAGTAATGCAAGTTTTCATTAGCATTTTCTGTCATTGTTTTTCTTTTTTCTCACTCCGACTACTGAGGACCTGAACGTTAGCTCATGTGCTAGTGCTCATTCGAAGCATTAATCTAACCTGGCGGCTGTAACAGCAATTGATTGGTAACTGTATCCAGCTACATGATTGGTTCAGCACAGCGCTATTCATCATGGGCTTATGTTGTCTGTCAAAACATGGACGAACATGGACAGAAAACATGGACATGAATTGAACGAGTTTCATCAAGGTCATATCCACCATATCCGTCATATATTGAACTTGAGAAATGTTATATTGTGATAATTATTGTTATCAATTTATCTCCCAGCTCTAGATCAAGTTTAAGCAGAGAACCCTTTTTAGAACCATAAACAAATTCCTCAACCCTCTCAAGCTGGTGTGCCCGCATTCTCCTGAACAACGTCAGGCTTTTCTTAACTATTTTGTGAACAAAGTCTGTTGCCTTTTCCCTTCAGCCTCATCATTTTCCCCAAATTCTCCTACACTGATTACTGTATTTCCCCAACGATAGGCCACCCCACATTATAGGCCGCCACATTTTATAAGCCGCAGAAAATGCTCATTTATGTTTTAAGACTCTAAGATAAGCCGCCCCTCATCTCCAACTCTACGTTATTAGCTGCAGCGTTACTGAATTTACTCACCTGAGATAAAAGCATCTAAATTGGCCCCTGGAGGCCTTTGCCGCTCTATGCTGGTAGTGACATTATACCATAGTTGAACGTGAACAATTACATTTAGACAGTTTTAAAGTCCTACACTGCAGATTTTAAGCTCCAGGTCGTTGTTTTCGCAAACCAACGTCAGCTATTACTGGTGATGAAATCGTGTCCGGCATTAGCGACAGCAAAGCAGCAGTGGTCAGTCAACGATGATGGTTATGCATGATTTTGAAGGATTTGAAGAAAGGTAAGCCTAAAAATGTTTGCATTGCGGTGTTGCTAATTATATACTGAAGAATTTACATGTACACGGATGATTGACGTCGCTGTACTGCCGTACCCCAACCCTCCAGTCCTTCAAACAAAAATTTAAAACCTATTTTTTCCCAGCAAACAATAATTAAAGGCTTTTTTCCAGCTTGTATTATACACTAGGATGTAATGTAATGTAGCAAAGAGCTGAAAGTGTTTAAGAGGCTGAATGTAGCAGCGATTAAGTGAAAGAACATCTTCACAGATCTGTCTTTGCGTTGCTTTTCAAACTGTTCGTTGCAGCAGTCAACAGTACATTTCAATTCAACTAATCATTTGTCGTCTTTTTGTTCACTGAATTATACTTTTTAACAAATGTGTTTTCAATGTTTAGATAGGCCGCCCCATTTAAACTGCACACAATACGCAAGTTTGTAAAACTCATGTATAGACCGCGGCTTATCGTTGGGGAAATGTGGTACAAGTTTTACCTCCTTTTCACCTGTTGATTCGCTCACTGTCTCTAAAATCTTTTTTTGGTCCAACTCTTCCTCCTGTCTGCTCGAACCAGCCCCACTCTTCTCAAGGCCTGTTTATCCACAAGTATATCTTCAATACTTTCAACTGTAAATACATGCCTCTCTTTAGGGACAGTTCCTACTGCTTTTAAAACTGCCAATGTAACTCCCATCCTTACGAAACGTGAGAGAGATCCCTCGTCTGTCCCCATCTCAAAGCTTCCTTTTTTGGCTAAAATGATAAAGATCTTTTAAAAGTGTTTACTCAGCTATACAGCTATATACCTTCCTCAATAATAATACATTTTATGAGCCTTTTCAATCTGGCTTCCGTTCACAGCACATCGTCAGCTCTTCTGTGTTTCATTATTGACCTTCTCCGGTCTGCTGATAATGGCGTTCTCAACATCATCTTAAACTAAGCTCAGCTTTTAACACTGTTAATCATGACGTTCTCATTTCTCATTCCTCTATTCTTTTGGTATTGGTGAGATCTCCCTACAATGGATTAGGTCATACCTAACAAAAAGACAACAGTTTACCACTCTAGGTCCTAACAAACCTTCCACATCTCCTGTTAGGTGTGGGGTTCCTCAGGTATCAGTTCTTGGTCCCCTTCTCTTTCCAGTTTACATTATACCCCTTGGACAGATTATTCGTAGTCATGGTTTCAACTTTCACATCCATGTTGATGTCATCCAATTATATATCTCAATACTCACACTTCCTCAGACTTTTCTCCCAATGAACTTACAAACTGTATTTCAGAACTAGTGCTGGATGAAAGATAACTTCTAACACTGACAAAACTGAAGTTTTATGGTTTGTCTCATGGTCAGTTTAATATTTTGCTTCTCATCTATAATCTTGCCCTTCCCTACCACTCTGATCTCCTCATGCCTTACTCTCCTGCCCATTCTCTAAGGTCTTAGTACTAATCTTCTGACCATCCCTGACTTTCCACGAATGGAGATAGGTCCTTCAGTGCGATAGCCCACAAACTTTGGAATTCTTTTTCTCATGCTCGCAGCGATTTCTCTTTCCTTCCTCTGAACTAAAGACTCATCTTTACCAAAACATGATGTTCCACCTTTCATTATTCTCATTTTTCCTTTCCATCTTGGGATTGTGAAAGGCACTATGAAAAATGTTATTATTTACACATGTACACACAAACACACACTCTCCAAATTAAAATTTCACAACCACAAATTAAAAATATTCTCTGGTAAATAATTAATAAGGAACTGGGAGCATGTGCTGCAGAAAGTGTGCCACGGGGATGTAGTAGATGTGCCCAAAATCTTGCATCCAGCAAACACAATACTTTCAAACTAAAACACATTAAGGTTTGTGTAAGATTTCAAACAGCTTTAGGGATGAGTTAGCATAACAGCTGTAAAATTTAATCTTGATGTTTTGCTTTGTTTTTGGTTCCATATCTCTCAGTGTGCAGATAAAAAGAGTAAACAGTTACTGTGTAGCAGACTGTCTCTTATCTGAATCCTGACAGATGATGTTGTGTCAGAAGTTATTCAACCACCAACGCAGCTTATAATGCAGTAAATTTGTGATTTCTCTGAACAAACATGACAGACAGCATGGCTTGAACTGCACACTTTGAAATTCCAAACTTTCACAATATTCATTTTAGTATCATGTTGAATTTGCATTGGCTGATAAAGGGTTGCAGTAAGGGGCTGAGTGCATAGTGTTGTTTTGACATGGTTAAATAAAGAGCATTTTAGAACACAAGCAGAAACCTACAACACTGCCACTGTGCTAGGGTACTGTTATCAAGGTTTCTATTCATACCTGTTGGGCAAAGGAAGCACAGTCACAGTTATTGAATGCCTGGTGACTGGTGTGTAAAGCTTTGATGTAAAGCTATATGTAACTAGAAACATGTTCAAAATATTCCTGATTATCACATTCAACTGTTATAAAGAATTGCATCTGGTTGTTGAAGTGAAAGTAAGTATTTATCATTGTGACTGCACTCAGTCACACACAGTGCACCACAATGACAAGTGACCTCTGCATTTACCATCACACATGCACACGTGGAACCCGTGTGTCAGACGTGGGATTATTTTCAGGAGTAGCACCAGAGACCATTTTGTCAATAGTCTATAGTACTGAGATATTTTTGGTGCCCAGAGTGAATCAGAGGTAAATATTTCCCCTTGCCAATCAACAGGGGGGCACACATCCCTGAGGTCATGCATCCATCTGCCGGCAGAGGGCAGAAGCTTGCTTTTCAGAGGGGCAATCAGTGCTGATGATTTACACATGAACAGAAGCATTGATGATTGATTGTCCTCTGGGCTGTGCGGGTTCCTTGAGCCGGTTTCTGGACTAGCATGGCTGCTACTTCTCCAGAATGGGAGAAGGTTTATTGGAGTGCTGTCGACTCGTTTAAATCCCAGCAGACTGGACCCCCTGCTGGGTTTCAGCGTTTCAGTATCTGTGGGTCTTCCTGGCCAAGGAGCCACACTTGAGCTGCCATTTCAAATAGGCAATAAGCAGTGTGGGCTTGCAGGACCCATTTTCAGGGCCAATCATGCTGGGGGACTCCCCTCCCCTCATCCGCGCAGCTCCACAGGATCCCACCTGTAGGGACGTATTGCAGACGGGATCCCCTAACCCAGGGGTCGGCAACCATTACTATCAAAAGAGCCATTTTGCCCCCTCTTCAACTAAAGATAGATCGCCCGGTGCCGCAAAACATAACACAGCTTATAAACTTATAAACATTTAAGAGTCCTCAACCACCGGCTGTACCAAAAACTACAACTCCGTAGCATCGAAGTGTGTTAGAGACATCAGCTTTGCCAGTAAGTCATGGCAAAAAAACCCTGAGATCGCTAGAACAGCACTGAAAAATTATTTTGAAAGGAACGTTTACCCGTTACCATAGCGACCAGAGCGCGTTATGGGGTGTTACCCTAAATTTTGGTGTATTTCGCACTTCACTTTATTTACACTGCTAATAAAGTTACATAATTACACATGTTAAAGTATCACTTCAAACTTCAAAATAAACAAAAATATATAATTAAAAGTTTAATTCATAAATAAAAACATTTTTGTTGAAGAGCCTCATGCGGCTCCGGAGCCGCGGGTTGCTGACCCCTGCCCTAACCCAAGAGCCGTCAACTTCTGCAGGCAGCTAGAGCACAGCCCACAGTGCTTACCACCTCCCATTCCATCAAGCCGCTGGAACAAAGACACGGTGTGTTGGTGTGTGAACGGTTTATCACCTCCTACTGGCAAAGCTCAGCAGCTTTGTAGAAATAGTTTATATCACCAGACAGTAACACACAACGTGCAACAGTTACTCTCACAACTTCTCTTGTGAATCCTAATAGAACTGAGCTCTAAATCGATGTAACACTAGTGAACATTAAACATGTTGTCTATCAAAATGGGGCTCCACCCTTTAGACAGTTTGTCCAATCAGCATTCAGTAGCCAGTGTCCTGCTCCGCCCACTGCTCCATTCACTCCCAGAGAAGCTGATCTTCCCTGGAAATGACGATTTCACTGCATTTATACAATAACTGTTCAGCTTCTCTGCAGTAAAAACTACTTCATAGAATCAGTGAAGCTGAGCTTCAATACATGTTAATGCACTTTGCTGCTACGGAAATATACGAGAAGAAAATCGTGTTAGAAAATCTACAATAAATAGCTGAATATGAACGAGCGCATCATGAAGTTGAACATGTTTCTAAAAGTAATATAAATGACATTTTTGAGCTTTTATTTTCTGACATGTTAGAGGAAGCAGAGCTTCTCTTGTGTCTTACAGCAGTCGACACTGATGTGTGGGTGAGCTGAACCAGTTAGTAGCAACCAAACATCACAGCTTGATCACAACTAACCGACAGTCTGTCACACTTTGTCCAGGGCAGGATATCACACCCCCTACATGTTTAAAAGTTCAGCTTTGGTAATGTGGGGGCTCATATTGTCCAGATGCATTTTGTGACGTTACCTTTTCACTTATCTGTGAGCTAGTTTTCAACATGCAGTTCAAAATGAAGCTTTATTAGAAACATGTCTGAACCTTTATCATTTCAGACATGCAACTCAGGGTAGAAACCAATCACAATCCAAGCTGTGAGCAACCAAAGTGTATACTACTCTCAAACTGGCTGATGAATATTCCTAAAAGTCCGCCCAGCTCCTGATTTATAAAGACATATTCACACTATGGAGCTGATAAGCTGATAGGGCCAGGAGTCCTTCCCTTCCATACAGCTGCACTACTTCCTAACTCTAGTAACACTGGGTATTAAGAAAGAGCAGAAATTTGGAGAAAGAGTCATTCAAACACTTGAGTATAGCAGCACTGCCAGGAGGCCCAAAGCACCTCCTCCCCAATGGACAAGCACACTCCTTTAGTCAAGAAAACCATCTGTACCAAGCCGTTTCCCCCAGAAACAGTTGCATGCTCTCTGCTGAACACATCTCTACAGGAAAAGAGCTGACTTTCCACACAGAAAACACACACACATACACAAGCAAGAAAACACACGTTCATTACTGAATGAACCTACACACAGAATCAGCCAATCAGAGACATTACATCATTTCATGTGTAATACTACATCACCTGTTGACCCCTTAAACTCATCATATTTAGTATTTACTGTGGGACTACTATACTATACTACTATACTATACTATATAACTACTATGTCGCCAAATGTGAGTGAGCAAAATTATAGATCTTTATTTTATTTCAATTATATTATATTCAATTATACTTTGAGCAATAGTATAAGGAAATTGTATGTTGTTTTAAGATAAGACACAATAAGACAGGATTAAGTGTTGATAACTTGGATGCTGAAATACATGGCAGTCACATGACCACAATGGCTTACAGTGATGTGTTTATGACACTATGCCTTGGTTCCTCTCAAGGTTTCTTCCTATTTAGGGAGTTTTTCTTGCCACTGTCGCTTTGCTTGCTCATTTGGGG
>JBBIGC010147308.1:0-18984 GCA_037576955.1 Lepidarchus adonis | reverse complement strand
ATCTATCTATCTATCTATCTATCTATCTATCTATCTATCTATCTATCTATCTATCTATCTATCTACCTACCTACCTATTCAGTACCAACATTGTCAGAGCAAAACCTCGTTTCTACATTGTAGTTATTTATTTATTTATTTATTTATTGCATAACTCAAACATGCCAGTTGCTTTTTGCATTGTGTAAAATTTTCATGGGGGGAAAATAGCTTTACATGACACGAAAAAAATTATATTTCCTGGAAAACAGGAGAACAGTGATAATACATCCACAGCAAAAATAAAGTAAAATTATAGCAACTAAACGATTACATTTTAAAGAAAAAGATAAATGCTTGGATGTTTGCATATTTTTATAACTTTTCGCAGATTTTGAAGTATATTGCAGTGTTGCTCTTTATATCGTTTATTTATTCATTTATTTAGATTGATTTATAATAGAATATTTAATCCTCATTCTCCAATAGATTTTCTCAAAATAATAACTTTTTCTTTAGTTGCTATATGTCTTTTGCAGTATTTTTTGTAGTACTGTTGTTTTTTTCATTATTATTTCCTTTATTCTTTTTTGCTAAGAATAAAATGTATTCCCATTTTTCAATAGATTTCTACCTGATGCAAATTTGTATAGTTGCTACATGTTTTCTGCAGAATTTCTGGGTTATGAGTAGATATTCAGTGCACTACACTGCCTGTGTGTAGTATGAGCTATATGTCTATAACACAGCGTAAAGAAAAAAGTTAGAAATGTTAACCCCCCTGATTCGAAACAGCCTACAGGAAACCAAATGACCCAGGACCGACCGCTATCACCATGTGGGATTCAGACAGGAGTCTCAGTGGTGGTTGTTGTATGATAATAGCTGTTTAGATTGAACCATCATATGCGCTGTGTTTCTGTGCACTTACTGTACCCACTGGCCTTTACCTTCCACTGCAGCTTCTCTCCGGCCGCCTACAGCTGTCTTACAATGATGCTGAAATGGAAATAGTCGTGTAGCTCTAGCATCGACGTTGGCTCTTTGTCATAAAGAGGCGCTTAGATTGCACTTTGCCTTGCTTGTAAGTGGCTTTGGATAAAAGCCTGTGCCACATGAATAAATGTAAATGTAAATGTAATGCAAATAATGAGACAGAGCACTTTGCAGAGTGGTGGCAGTCTGAAATGCTGCTTGGTAGACTGCCTACAATAAGTGCCCAGGCCAAACCGTCTGGTCTATTAGAGTAGTAATGTCCAACTCAGCAACACTATATATACTTCCTTAATTGCCCTCCTGCATCAATGAGCCTTGGGTGCCAAGCTGATTCACCAGTTGCCCTTTCTTGAGTCACCATTGGTAAATCCTAACACGAACTTTTCCCTTGCTGCCTAATGTATCCCATCCACCTGTAATGAAGTGACTAGGCAGTGTTACTCACCTGTCTGTGGGCTTAAAGTTTTGGCTGATTGGCGTAGACTGAAGCTAATGACTGTAGCAGAAGGGATATTCAAGTGAAATAAACGGTAAAGCTCTAAAGTATCCGTTACAACGTACAGCAGCACTCAGCAGCCGACCGCCCACGGGATCAGGAAACGGCCGGTCTGATGAATCAGCGGTTTCACGGCTTGTGAGTTGTGATCTGTCCGGGATCGAGATGCTCTTTTATCACAATAAATCTTGGGCTGGAGTGTTTTTAGCATGTCAGCTTGTCCTATCGTCAAGGGTTACGCCTCAGCTCTGCTCCTCCATGCGGAATATATATCACTGTTACACTCAGTATATTAGGGCAAGTAATATAATAAAAGCAGCAAAAATAATAGCAACTACAGCAAGAACAACAACAACAACCACAACAGCAGCAATAATAATAAATAAATAAATAAATAAATAAATAATAATTAAAAAAAATAAATAATAATAATAATAATAATAATAATAATAATAATAATAATAATAATAATAATAATAATAATAATAATAATAGCATAAAATGAATAATATTATTGATTTTATTTATAATGCATTCATATACTGGACAAGGTATAGTGAAGGAAGCTTTCCTGTAAACATATGCCCAGTGTACAAATGCATTATGAAGGTGCAGAATCATATTTGTATCATATTTAATAACCCTGACAACAAGTTTACCATAATCAGTAAAAACACAAAATTATAGATAGTTATACTTATGCCTGCTTTTTAAAAATAGTGGGACATTTTCTAAAATGTACAGTAAAATAAAAATTGTTAATTCTCTCTTAGCTGTTATTATATACTAAATATATATAATATAATACCAAGAAAGATGTTTTGCCAGACCAACATGCTTTCTTTGGAAATATTAATACATTTAGAAGTCATAAAACTGGGCAAAGTTTTAGGCTTTGGATTGTTTATCATATTCCCTTTAACTAACACTGTTTGGGAACTGAGGATACTAATTGTTGCAGTTTTGTAAGTAGAATTTTTTAATTTTTGTCACCATTTGTGGTTGAGTCTTCTCCATTACGTGTCAATAGGAGAAGGATTTGGACTGCTGGCAGGCCAATCAAGCAAACCCCCCCCACCCCCACCCCCACCTCACTGTGTCTACTAACTTTGCTGTTTTAGGCTACTACACTACTTTAGACTAACATTATGTTGCTAAAATATCTAAATATATGAATGTGACCTAAACATCATCTGTCCTATAAATAGATGAAGAAATTCAAGTTAAATGAGTGATACAAAAATCCTTATATTTGGCCATGTATTTATGATAAAAAATATCCAATAACAATCCAAATAAATGTATATTTATTTGTGACAATGAATGCCTACTTGATGTGATCTGGAACAGACTGAGCACATATCATACAGTCTTTGTTTTAGTCAAATTACCTTCTGAACTATGGAGATGTGTTCAGACTTTGATCGGTGCTGTATCTTCCTCCAGTTCCTCCCTCAGAACCGTACATTGAACTGGACACTGAGGAGCCCTGGGTGGAGGGAGAGCAATACACAGTTACCTGCATTGCCCCAGATGCAAAACCAGCTGCTGATGTCATTCTCTATAAAGGTATGATGTCCCCTTATCAACAGATCCCCTAACCAACCAAACTGTCCAGTTTTTAAAAAATTCTCAGTAAATCACTCATTTTTAAAGAGTTCCTGATGTTTAGGCTGCTGAACCACATCATTAGGGCTGTAAATGTAATGTAATATTACACTGTGGATCGAAGTTTGTTGGTCTTTATTAACTCATAACTCATGTCCTACCATTCTAACAAAATCTGAACTTTAACAAGCTTGGTTCTGTGGTTATTGGTCCTGAGAACATACCTGTGATTATATACTGCTATACTATATACCAGCTTCTATAATACAACTGTAATACTTTGTGGGTCCTATGGTATAGTGTATACAGTATCTCACAAACGTGAGTACATCCCTCACATTTATGTAAAATGTTATTATATCTTTTAATGGGACAACACTGAATATCTGACACTTTGATACAATGTAAAGTTGTCAGTGTACAGCTTATATAACAGTGTAAATTTGCTGTCCCCTCAAAATAACTCAACACACAGCCATGTCTAATCCGCTGGCAACAAAAGTGAGTACACCGCTAAGTAAAAATATCCAACTCATGTATGAATGGGGAGCAGGTGTGTTGAATTTGGTGTTATCTCTTTTAAACTGGACACTGAAAGTTCAACATGACACCTCATGGCAAAGATCTGAGGATCTGAAAAAAATATATTGCTGGTCTAGGCTATAAGAAGATTGCATATACCCTGAAACTGAGCTGCAGCCAGTGGTCAAGACCATACAGCAGAGACAAGTGTGTCTTGCCTACAGTCAAGCATGGTGGTGGGAGTGTCATGGTTTGGGGCTGAATGAGTGCTGTCAGCACTGGGAAGCTACAGTTCATTGAGGGAACCATGAAAGTCAACATGTACTGTGACAAACTGAAGCAAAGCATGATCCCCTCCTTTAGAAACTGGGCCGCAGGGCAGTGTTCCAACATGATAATGATCCCAAACACACCTCCAATATGACCACTGCTTTGCTAAAGAGACTGAGGGTAAAGGTGCTAGACTGGCCAATCATGTCACCAGACCTAAACCCTATTGAGCATCTGTGGGACATCCTCAAATGCAAGGTGGAGGAGAACAAGGTCTTTAACATCCACCAGCTCTATAATGTCATAATGGAGGAGTGAAAGAGGATTCCAGTGGCAACCTGTGAAGCTCTAGTGAATTTCATGCCCAAAAGAGTTAAGGCAAAAATAATTGTGGCTACAAAAAATATTAAATATAAATTTGGACACTTTCACTTAGGGGTGTACTCACTTTTCTTGCCACCGGATTAGACATTAATGGCTGTGTGTTGAGTTATTTTGAGGGGACACTGTTATACAAGCTGTAGATTGTAGATAGATACTTTACATTGCAGTCATGTGTATGTGTCATATCTTCAGTGTTGTCGCATGAAAAGATATAATAAAATATTTACAAAAATGTGGGGGGTGTACTTACTTTTGTATACAGTATATACGCAAACATCGGCTATATCAGACATTGAAAGTGTCTATCTTTACCCTCTCATCCAAATCTCTCTCTCTCTCTCTCTCTCTCTCTCTCTCTCTCTCTCTCTCTCTCTCTCTCTCTATCTCTCTCTGTGTGTGTGTGTGTGTGTGTGTGTGTGTGTGTGTGTGTATCTCAGATGGAGAGGAACTGACAGATACTGAGTCTTTCACAAATCCAGGCTCCAAGGACAAACTTCTGAACACTTATGCTGAAGTTAAGTATGTTCATGTGTGCGTCATGTGTGTTTGCATGTGTGTGTGTGTGTGTGTGTGTGTGTGTGTGTTTGCCTACCCTTTTTCCATTGCCCCTTTTTTAATACAGTTGTCATTGAGCAGTTTTAAGTCTTAAATCCAGAGACTCTTCTTTTATTTCATAGCAGCTTTTAGGTCTTAAGTGACAAAAAGCAATTTGCTTTGATTTTAAATTGGTGAGGAATGTCCATATAACTGTACTGGAAGGATTTATTGTCAGAATTTATAACCAGGATGCTCTAACTATTATGTTGCTCCACCAAAGAATAAAATATCTGTCATGGAAATCACTTTTCCATACAATTCCTTTGGAGGTTTCCTGTTTCATCCACTGTAGTTCATGCACATGTTCTATAGATGAGTATGATTACACCTCCTTTGTGAAAATGTTGGGACATTTTGTAAAAAGCACCAGTAAAATAAAAGTATTATATGTTAAGTATAATTTGTTAATTTTATATTAATTTTATAATATATACTAAACATGTACCAAGAAATATTTCCAATAATTTGCCTGACCAACATGCTTTCTTTGGAAATATAAATACAATTAGAAATTATAAAACTGGCCACAGTTTATCATATTCCCTTTAACTAACATTGTTTGGGAACTGAGGATAGTAATTGTTGCAGTTTTGTAAGTAAAATTTTGAATTTTTGGCACCATTTGTGGTGATTGTCTGAGTCTTCTCCATAACGTTTCAATAGGAGTAGGATTTGGACATTGAATCAAGCCAATTCAATTTATAATTGAAAAAGCAATTTCACCAGGATGCTCTAACCATTATGTTGCTCCACCAAATAATAAAATATCTGGAAATTACTCTTCAATTCCTATGGAAGTTTCATGTATCATTAACCCACTATAGTTCTTCATGTTGTTTATAGCATTGCAAACATAGTACTGTGCAAAAGTCAACACAAAATGGTTAAAACCATTGATCTCTGCACTGAAAGTCGTTCTCTTTACGTTACAATAAAAGCAACAGTGAAGCAGTGAAAAAGATCAAGACTTTGATCTGTGTAAAGATTTGTCAAATTAATTGAGATGTTGTGAGCTGGTTAGAAGAACAGGTTCTCCTCCAGCCATTGCATGGATGTGAAACTCCACAGAACCTGGTTTAATGAAAGGAAGAACTGATTGAGGCCAAACCAGGGATTTGATAATAACTACAAGTAACACTGGGCTTCCATGAGGAGAGGTCAAAGACAGTATTTACTGTTACTGTTATTTACAATTATAGTAATATTAATGTTTTGTTGGATCTATAAAAAAGCTTACAAATATCATTTACTTGGGTCCCAAAGACTTTTGTACACTTCTGTACATCATAGTGTTCATTACAGCATTAGTTCAGATTGGTACTATAGCTATATGACTTAAAAGTTACATACATTTTCCATAAATTCATCTCTCAGCCAGTTTGAACCACATCCAGCTCTTCAGTAACTTGTTGCAGACTTGTGATTGTGGTTAAGGACACAGTGTGAGCAGGATTGCTGTTAATATAGTTCATGCTGATTTAAACATAATGGCATATTATTTGCATTACACATCGGAAATACAAGATAGGACCTCCCATGATGATGTCAAAATTCTTTCAATATTCTCAACTGAGTTTTCTTTACAACATGCAAAAATGAACATCAAAGCAAGATTATGTCATGGGCTCAGGTGGGTGGTGTAGGCAGGTTTATTAACTAAAAAAAGATCCAAAAAACAAAATCAAAGCCAACAAACCCAACAGAAAAGAACTCTAACATCAACACAATTTATTTAACTTAGCAAACCAGACTAGCATGAAGGACTGGAGTGGCATAAGGGGAAAAACAGATGTTTTGGTTAAAGTACTGGGTTTGTAACCGAAGGGTCCCAGGTTCGATTCTCGGAACCGGACAGCAGGCTGAAGTGCCCTTGATCAAGGCACCTAACCCCCAACCGCTCACCATGTACGTCGCTCTGGATAAGAGCGTCTGCCAAATGCTGTAAATGTAAATGTTTTACAAATGAATGTACCTCAAAGACTCTTTTAGGTGTAGCGTTGTGTGCATGCTTAATTGTGTCTTTTCTATGGAGGGTATCAGTGTTACCAACTCCAACAGATAATTTGAGCATTTTTTCATTTGATCAAACTTAATGTATGTGTTTTTTGGGGATGCATGATCCCTTTCAGAAAAATAAGGCATTAAGAACATGACCATGTGATATATATGGAGATATGACTTTTGAAGTATGAAATGTTTTCGAAGGCAAGTGCTTTAAATATAAAATAGTGGAGCAGTGTATAACGGCCTTCAGAGCACTCAGAGTGAGGATACCTACATGACTTACAATATAGCAAAATGAAATTTATCTATTACACAAGTCAACAGGCTGTTCTCATCATTGACCGTTTTTTGGTGGGTTCCGTAGCATTTTTGTGCTGATTTCAAATCTGCGTTTAGTTTTTCTTTAATAAAGCTAATGGAAGGTCAATGGCATGTTGATGGGAATGCAAGGAGGATTCACTAAATACTGCTGTTTTTTCTGCTTTTGGGGTAGTAGATGTACTGCAGAACATTATGTCAAGTGTGTCTGGCAGCCAAGAGATACCTATGAGCCAGTCTCAAGTTTCTGCCTCTGCTTGATCTGCATAAAATATTTCTCCATATCAGACTAGGCTTGAGGAAGGGCCTTGTGGAGCAAACTCACTTCAGTACCTTGTTCAGAAAGTTCCAAACATAAGTACTGCAAAAATGACATGATATTTGTACGTTCCCTCAACTTGATGAACAATCTCAGGCGAACCCGAAGCTTGGATTGCATTCAAGTGGCTCTGCGAGAACTTTCTGGCCATCATGCACACAAGGAAGGAGTTCAGAAGCTGGTGGATTCAGAGCAGAAACTGGAAAGTGGCATATGAATGTAAACCCACTTCCTGCTCCCTAGATCTAGAGATCTTTCCAAAAAATCTGGGTACAGTTACCAGGAGCGTATCTACCAAAGTTTCTGGAATAAGAGGATGATGCTGACTTCTGCTGGATGCTGTACGGCCATAATCCAAACCCATAGGAAGAAGAAGATCAGACTGTAACCATTTCTGAAGAAAGCCATTGTGAGACTCTTTGACGTTGAACTGTTTACTGTTTACTTCATTGGTGCTGATACATGTACATGTGTACAGTGTGAACTAACACTCCTAACACAACAAGGAAAAACCTGAGAAAAGATCTGAAATCAGCATGGAACAGGTCAACTGAAGCCAATATTATTTGTATAGTGCTTTTTACTGAAGATTTTACAGAATCTGGGTCCAAGCTCCTACTGAGCAACCCTAAAATGTAGGAAGAAACTTTAGAGGGAACCAAGGCTCAGAAGGGGAACCCATCCTCTGCTTAACACCAGACAATACCATTGAGAAGGAAAAACAGCTTCCAGTTTCCAGCTAAAAGCCTAGAGCAACAAATCTAGCATATGCATCCATCCACCAATTATCCGAATCGCTCAATCCATTTTGGGTCGCGGGGGAAGCTGGAGCTGAACCCAGCAGACTACAGGCCAAAGCAGGGTACACGCTGGACAGGAGGCCAACCCATCGCAGCTAGCATATGCATATAAAGTGTAAAGTACAGGGAATTGGTCCATGAAACTTTCGAAAATTGTGTTGTGGTCTTCAATGATTACCAAAAATGGGTTTTTTTTTGCCGTGTGTCATTCATCAAGATGTAAAATTGTATCATCTTTTCAGGTCATGTCGCATGAGTCCAGTTATCTAAATAAACTGCCTTTCCTCCTGATATATGAACAAAGCAATAGTTTCAGTGAGTACGCAATTGATTGCATCATGCTATAAAAGTGTTCAGCAGTTCCCTTTTGTACCAAGCCCAGCAACTCACTTTGTACCTTCCTGTAGAAGATGCTGTACATTCCCTCTGGCCAGGCTCCAAGCTCGTAAATGTAACAGTGGTCTAAACGTGCTGAGTCGGAGTTTAATGGTGCTTAGAGGTAAAATGAGGCCGTCTGAAAGAGTGCGAAATGCTCTAACGCACAGCATCCCGTTCTCTTCCACCACAGGGTCAGGGCGCAGCGTCTGGACAACGGGCGACCCCTGGTGTGTCGGGTGAAGAACCCAGTGATTTCTAAGGCCCTCGAAACCAAGATGGTCATGAATGTGTACTGTAAGAATCATCTTTTTTTCTTTTGTTAAAAGACAATTTCATCATTGTTCAGAGTTTCTGAAAGTGAATCGCTGTAAACAACGTCAGCAAGTTCGAAGTGGTTCATTGTGGAGAAACTTCAGTGGTAGTTAATGGAACCACGGGTCACAGTGTCTATAATATAAATATATTCATTTGATTTATTATTCCAAAACACAAACGATGGTAAATATGAAAAGAGACTCTTTATAAAATGTATTCCATCCATGTGTTTTCCAAAGCGGGTTGTGGGGAAGCTGAAGTCTATCCCCAACCAATCGCAGGGCAACACAGAAATGTACAATCATCCACACACTCACACCTATGGGCTGTTTAGAGTAGCCAGTCAACCTATACCACACGCCTTTAGACAGTGGGAGGAAACCAAAGAACCCACAAAAACAAAGGGACAGCTTGCACACTCAGAAAGACACCTCTGGTCCACCTGGGGTTCAAACCCAGGACCTTCTTGGTGTGAGGCAAAGGTGCTAAACACTGGACCAAATCTATTTTTTTCAAAACAAATCACTTTTTTACACAATCTCCTTGTTTCCCAGAGTCGTACCAAATATTTTATGCCATCAGCCAAAAATGATGCACCGCTTCTTTCACGTCCTCAAATTCTTCCAACTTTGAACAGTCCAAAATGTGTAAATCAGACACGGTCAGACATTGACCGATAACAACTCCTCCTACCTTCCCCTACAAAAAAATTAAGGTTTGGAATCTTTTTGAAAATACCTTGTAGATATAGCCACAGCATTAAAATAACTAAAAGGTGAGGAGAATAACACTGGTGATCTCATTGCAGTAGCTTCTGTCAGGTGGGATACGCAGGCTAGCAATTGAACAGTCAGTTCTTGAAGCTGTTGTGCTGGAAGCAGAAGCGTAAGGATCTCAGGGTCTTATTGTAATGACTAGAGCATTTCCATTAGGTCTTGTGGCGTGTTCCAGGTCTGCAGTAGTTACTACCTTCCAGAAGTCATCCATGGAAGCGATGAGTACCCAAGGTTCACCAATGCATGTGGGGAGACGTCTAATCCCATAAAGAAGCACCTGGGTCAGGGCACCACGAGGAGATAGGTGGTGTTAATGTTATGGCTGATTGGAAAACAATGGCAATGCAATAGTGTTTCATTGTTAGAAGCTGATGATCGATAAAAAGAGTTTGTTCTTCTTTGTCATTAGTTCTACCTCAGTTCCCATATGCAGAGACTGAATATGCGCCTATTTTATTAAGCACATCTGAGAACCCTCTGAAGACGGTAGATTGTTCGGTGCACTCGGGGCACACAAAACAATTTCAGTGACTGGTGCAATTAATTGGGCAGTCTGAAACAAGACCAGGTTGAATTAAATCAGCCTGCATCAAGCAAGGCTCCAGTCTTAACTAATGTTACCATTAAAGCTCAGCAAACTGGTTCAATTAGCGTTAGAGTGCAGTGGTGCAGGAATAAAAATGGGATTGTGGCGGCACAACAACAAATAAGTAAAACAGAAAGGCTCTTACTATATGTGTGTGCTTTGGTTTATTAGCTGGGCTCCAGGTCTGATGATATACAGAGTGTTGTAGGTGATTGGGCAAAGTTTTTCAACAACCCAAACGCAGTCAACAAAATTTTAAATAAGCAATTTTGTCTTAAAATTGTATTTTTCACTAATGACTGCTTTATTCCAAGACGACTAGATTGTGTCAAATAAAATGAAATTTAAAATCCATTTTCCAAAATCCATTTCGGGAAGCTGGATCTGACTACCGGCAGAGGCAGGGTTCACCAACCCATCCCAGGGCAACACAGAGACAGACAACCCATCACACACTCACAGCTATGAGTCATTTAGTGAAGCCTAGAGAAGAATCTAAACCACAAACCTATGGACAGTGGGAGGAAACTGGAGAACCTGGAGGAAACCCATGTGAACAGGGGGAGAGCCATATGAAATGAAAAATATACTGTACATTCAATGGACTTTTATGACATATGAGAATTTGAACAGTTTTCACACAGAATTTCAATAATCTATAGCAAGGGTGCCAATAATTATGCAAGGCATTGCAGATCTAATGGAATTTGCTCTTATGAGTAACATTCAAAACTCGTCGATCTCAAAGGAATTCTGAAACGCGTAGAGTATTCCGAGTACAGAGTAATTAGTATTCATTTCTAGGCAGCAAGTAAACAGTCAGTTCTTTAAATTGATGTGTTGATTAGTTAATTTTACATCATTTTACTGAGAAAGATGCCTTTGATTATGACTAAACTGTTGTTTTTGATCTTTAATATTTAGTTGTTCAGATAATAACCTATTTGTATGTGTAAATTTTGGGAATTGTAGCAGAGTGTGTAAAATTTCATAATATTTCATAATGACCTAAGATATTACTGTGAATTTTAAAGTATTGGCTATTACTAATCAATATAGAAACAGATTTGCTCTGGAAAAAAAAAATGTATGGTCATATTCTACAAGCCATAAAATCTAAAGCTTTTTAGCAAATCTATATGCATCATTAACAGTTCAAAGGTAATAACACAACAATAGCAGCACCATTTTTACCAATTTACCATAAAAACGATTCAATTCCGTTTTATTTACATAGCAATTTTTAAAAATGATGTTATCACAAAACAGAGTCAGAGTCTGGATCCGAGTCCCTAACAAGCCAAAGGTGACAGAGGCCAGGAAAAACTCCCTGGAGGAGTTTCTGGAGGAAGAAACCTTGGGAGGAACCAAAGCTCTGTGAATTCACCCTTCTCTGATTGACACCAGAGGGTAATAAAGTGAACAATAAAGAGAAACAGTCTCAGTTAATGAACGTGCATTAATTATGGTTAAGTTTCATGGCTAGAGGTGGAGGCAGCGGTAGAACATGTGGTAAAGTATCAGTTGAAAGGTGCAGAAGCAGGTGGAGCAGATCCTAGTGTAGTGGATGATGTAGTTGACTGTATGAGCTAGATGGAAACCTCAGTGATGGAAAACTCACAGCAGTCCCTACTGTGTAGGTGGGCCATGTTGAGGGTCAGTCAGGCAGAACACATAGGCTACAACTTCCCTCAGTGATGAGTGATGGAAGATAAGAACATAAATAAATATTCAACACCAGTTTGACTCACCACCATTGCTACTACTCTCATCTGGGTGGTGCTGCTCAATTGAGTACAGGGGACTTGAAGAAGAACTTCCCAACAGGTAGATAGCAGAGCATGCTCAGCTGAGACGCCCCAGCCACATTTACATCTCAAGTCTGACTTTGGCTTTTAGAACTTTGATGGAACAGAGCATGGATTACATTATGACTGCCGTATCTCTCTTTCTTGAACTTGTTCAATAGCAATGGATGATGCTGCAAGGGAACCCTGTTAACGTGAGTAAACACACATTGCTGGAGAAAAAGAGGAAACTTCTTTGAAAAAGAGGAATAGAAAAGACCTACTAATCCACATCTTCGCCAACATCTAGCATTTGCTGAATCGTTCATCATCGAAAATCTGTGTATATACCTTGGAAGCCTCACAGCAAAGGACGTAACATCTCTTGGGGCAATTAATGCCCATAGTGTTCATACATAGGTGCCCTATTACCCAATGTGAAGATAGTAAATTTGAAGCATGAGGGAGCGACAAACGCATCTTTTTTGGCTGCTGTTCTTTCTTCTTTCTCCATTTCTTGGCCCATTTGGCCCCACCACCGCATCTCGCCCTGCCTTAGAAAGGGCTGGTCGTCGAGGAGAGGGCAGGATCCTGCATGGCTTTTTGAAGTAGAAGAGTTTTGAGCATGTGCCAGCGCTCCTGGCCAATGGCAGGAAACACTTTGATATTCGGCCCAGCTCTGTCTCTTACCCTCCTCTAGCCTCCGTTAACTAACAGTGGAGATTCACTTGATATTCTGCAAGGACATCTACACAGAGTTTCCACTTTATCAGAAACTGTTCCCTCGCAGCGCCTCTTTGCAGGTGTACAGTCTGAGACAGATTAGTTGGATTAGCAGTGCTGGAAATTGCCCAAATGTCCCTTCAGGATCATGGTCAGGAGGCACCCTATTCCTTCATTAATGGTCATGTTTTGACCGCAGAGCTGGTCTTGTTTCGATACTCTTGTGTGCTGAACCACTTTCAACCTACCACTGACACCCCTGTGTGCCTGGTGAGAGAGGTACTGTTTGAAACATTTAGGAAATGTTTACATCTCTGCTAATAACATTGACTTGTAAATAACATTGACTATTGTGTCATTTTATTGCAGTGGTATCTCCAACAGTAAAGTAAGTAAGTAAAGTTTATTTATAAAGCACCTTTCCCCAGACAGCAATGTAAAACAGAAATATACTAAAAAAAATTAGTCATAAAATACACTAGATATTAGATACTAGAATGTGAAAATCAGAAGAAAATAATAGTAATAAAATGACAACAGAAAAATATAATATTAAATATAATATTAAAATACACTAGATACTAGAATGTGAAAATCAGAAGAGAATAATAGTAATAATACAAGTAATAATAACAATAATAATAATACGTCAGGTCATGTTGAGTGTTCCAGGTGTACAGTAGTAGTACCTACAGTACCGCAAGTAATTCCAACCTGTGAATTTGTGACAGGACCATGGCCACGGTTATTGATTCACTTAGGGAAAGAAGGCTAGTCTGTTTGTTTCACGCCCCAAGATGAGCTCCTGTTGCACAAAATGTTATTTCTGATAGAATAAAACAAAGTGCATCAAGTTGAGTCGACCTGCTCAATATTAGGCAGGTGGTGTTAATGTTATAGCTGAAGAATTAACAAATCAATGTGTAATCAACAATGTATTCTTTGTTTTTCATAGTAGTTTGACTGTTCCTCATACAATGCCTCCTGAGGGTCATGCCCATTCAAAGGTTATTTCCGGCCTTGAGAGTTTCTCAGAATTCCCTCAAGCTTTTCACAATATTATCTACTGTAGATGAATTTCTTCTGTGCTGAGAAATGTTATTTTTAAACTAAGTTTGTTGTAAAGTTTGACACAAAGTGAACAACCATTACCCATCATTCAAAACACTGACTGACTTAAAGACCTGCACTCTGCACACCACACATACCATCCTGGTGTCCTGAAGCAGTTCTTTGCATGCTTTGACACCAAAGATGGAGGAACAGCTCCCCACACCACTCCACTGGCAGCAAGGAAGTCACTGGTATCATAGTGACACCAGGTGAGGTCCAGGTCAATGTGAGGAAAGCAGCTGGTCCAGATGGAGGGCAGGAAAGGACACTAAAGGCATGTGCCATCCAGATGGCAGACATATTCATCCACCATGCCTCAATCTTTCACAATTGTCCAAGTGCCTGATAAGTCTGCAGTGAAGTGTCAATGACTACTGGACAGTTGTTCTAAGACCCATAATCAAGTGGTTTCTAAGACTGGAGCCATCAAATCCATCATCACCTCAGATCTGGACAAACACCAATTTGCCTAGTGGGCAAACTGCTCTACAGATGATGCCATTTTGATTGCAATCACAGATGTCAGTGCTACATTTAACACCATTTCTCCCCCACAAACGAACTAACAAGCAAAGCAACCTAGGCGTGGACAGTAGGGGTGGGAATGGCACAGGTATCTTACGATATGATATGAAATACATTGCCCACGATAACAATAATATTGCAATACCGCAATTCTGCGATAATCGATATATCACAAGACAATGACAGTGACATAACTCAAAAATACGGGGTGCGTTATTCATTTACATAAGCAACAGCAATGCTATTAACACCTTTACCATATTTGCTATGCGACCACAGTCGAAAGGGCATAGAAACCATTAATTCAGCTTCAGGGCTTTACTTCTATTCCCCTTTGTCACTTGGCAAATTGCTCTAGCATCTTGCTATTAACATTTACATTTACATTACATGTACATTTATTCCTTTGGCTGATGCATTTGTGCACAGCAACTTCCAAGTACGGGAACAATCAAGCATAAATTCAGACATGAGAGTTATAAAGAGTTCAACACATTCCTCTTAGTCACCGAACAATAATTTAAATTTGAAAAAAAGCGTATCACTCCATAATTCATCCGGTATAGACACAGTTAAAACTAGCGCTGTAGTGGAAGACGTGTTTAATGGGGAGCAATGCACAGTATATTGTTACCAATATGTGTTTTGTCACGTTGACGGTTCACTGGTAGCACCATCCAATTGCTATGAAAGAAGTGCAGACGCACAGAGATGCGGCCGTCACCAAATAATCCATGTTCTGTTCCGTCAGTGTTCTGAAAGCCAAACTCAGACTTTAGATTTAAATGTGGCTGGGGCGTCTCAGCCGCACTATTTTCATTATCTACCTTGTTGTTTATCGCTTATTTTCAGATTTCCCCCAAGTCCCCAGCACTCAAACTGTTTCTTCAGCTGTTTCTTCAACTTTCTCTGAAGTCTCCTGCACTCAGTTGAGCAGCGACACCCAGAGAAGAAGTAGTGATGTTGGTGAATTAAATTGGTGATGAATGTTAATTAATTTAAATATTGCTGTTGACATATTGATTATAGTATTGCGTGAGCAAGTATGATATATCGTCATATCGAATTTTTGACACACCCCTAGTGGACAGTTCTCTCTGTTCTCTCTCTGAAAAGTTGTCCTGGATTGACAAACAGCAACATCCAATCAGAGATGGGAAACATCTTTCACGTTGTAGTTAATGTCAGTATAGAATTAAATTAAAGTCAGAGCTGGCAATACTGCTACCTGTCCAAGTCAAATCTGCAGAAACAAGACTCTGACTACAGTTGCATGATATACCACAGACTCAACAACCAGCACAACCCCCCCTGCAGATATGTGGAGATATTTGAGAGGATGCGTGACTGCATTCAGGAATTACATGGTTTTGAATTGTGAAAGTCATACAGTGAAATTTGACTTAAATTAAAGTACGGAAGTACTTGCTTCCAAAAATACCGTATAACTTCTAATAATAGCCTGTCTCTTATTGATGCCCATTTCCAAAGAGATATCGTGACAAATAGACAAATGTTTAAACTTATTGATGCATTCAGTTCTAAACCCCTCCCACAATAACAGCAGCATCACCGACAAGTATCACCACCAAACACACAGAAGGATGATTTTAGTCGTTTAGAAGTTTATCTTCTATCAAAATAAATGCAAAGAAGCTGCATGACACTCCGTCTGTGAGGAGAATAATAGCCCGTATCCAACAAATTTCTTTATTAAATTTCCGTCCCAATATTTTTTTAATAAGCACTGGGGCTGCTACTGGAAGATATACAGTACTTAAGTATCAAAAGTACACCGTTTTACTTCATTGTTGATTTATTGCTACAACACTTACAATATCTAATGCATTAAGACTTCAGTAAACATTATTCATGTTGGAGTAACTCCATTTCATACGCTATTATTAATTAAGCATTAAGGTTAGTAGACAAGCCTAGTTGCAGACCGGGTGAGCAAATCTACAGAAAGTGATTTCACTGGCCATACTGCACACAGTAATGGTAATATTACTTATTATTGATATCTAAAAGCTCATACAACTTCATTGCAGACTTTCAATTGTAGTTAATAAACCATTTAAATAACTTAATATGCTTCTGTAGATTAGACGGCATTGCAGTGTTACAGCGTATAGGCGTGACGTAACACTACTGATGATTTCTGTCATCTGATCAAATTTTTTAAAAGTTTTAGTAAAGCGGGAAAACAACACCCACCTTCAGAACTGAGGTAACGAGTAATGAGAACCTTGTTAGAAATGTAGTGAAGTGAAAAGACGGTTTTGTCTTTGAAATGTAGTGAAGTGAAAGTTTCCAAAAAAATAAATACTTAAGTGAAGTACAGTACTCAAGTAAATGTACTTTGTTGGTGTCCACGTCTGGCTGGGTGTCATGGCTGCCGAGCTACTCAGTATGGTTCATGGTGGCCGAATGGGAGTTTGGGAGTGTTGTTCTCGTTGGTTAGTCTTGTAGTGTGAACACCCAGGTCGCAGATCAGTCGTATGATTGTATGCAAGACTCACGATCACAGGAACACAGGTTGCCTGGTGTGAACAGTGCAGAGATCCTGGCAGTTTCTGTGCTAGCTAAGCTACACAGGCTACAACTGTAAGCTAACTGTAAGCTAACTGTAAGCTAACTGTAAGCTAACTGTAAGCTAAGGCAGGCCCATCAACCTCAACAGCTTCTAATCAACTTTTACCACAGCACAATTAAAATGTCCTCTCCTGCGGCATGATTTTATGGTATTCCTGCTGCACAACTGCAGAAGAAAGGACCTACATCACATAGTGATGGCTGCTTGGTGAATTACTGGGCCAGACCTCCCAAACATGGACACCATGCATTCTGGCCGACTCAGGACGAAGACCAGCGGCATCATCACAGGCACAGCTCCCCCAGTCATTATCTGCTTGACTTGTTACCACCTGGAAAACAATCCAGGACTATTAGATCAAGAACAAACAGACTGAGAAACAGCTTCTTCGCCAGAGCTGTGATCTCCACCACCCCTCATAGAAACCAGCTCTTCTCTATAAACACATAAACATATCTAAACATATACCACAGACATGCACTTACATGGAAAAACACGACCTCCATATCTGCCACCTTATTACCTGGCGATGAACATCACCACTTTAATATTTTATTGATACTATGTTACTGCATTTTGCACAAAATGCCAATGAACACATGCTGCTCTTTTCACTCTTAATTATTTTTTAATGCGGCTGAACACAGAGAGGTGTCATCAGAATTTTGTTGCATAAATGTATAATGACAATAAAAAAACACACTTCTTACCTATGCTTACAATGAGCCTTTGGTGGATGTTTTTTTTTATACCCAACCTTGATATCCTCACCTGTTAACAGCTCACCTGCTTATTGTGGAATGATTCAAAAGGATCAACAGTGGTTTATATTTGCAAAATAAAATCAAATTGGTCAGCCAAAAAAATAGCAAAATATCATGTAAATTTGTACTTTTGTCAGTTCAATAATAGATTTGAGAGAATTTGTAAATAATTTCCAGTACAAAACTGATTAGATATACAGCTGCATGATGCATGAAATATTTTATTTATATATTTGTTTAGAATTTTTTATTAAATAAATAAATAAACTTTTTTTTAAATTTAAAGCAACAAAAAAAAAATCATTAAATAAATAACAATACAATTATTTAAAATAAAATAATTTCTTAAAAGCAACAAAAAACTGAACAAAATGAATAAATAAATTCCTTCATTTAATAGGGAAGATAGCTGGAGGTCTATTGTCATATAAATCATATTCGCCAAAAAGTGAGATAAAAATCATACAAGGTCCCAGCAGGTGTGAAACTGTGTAAAATCAGTTTTTAAAGAAAGTATTTAAAGAAAGCGAAGTGACTGAATTCTTGTGGCTTTGAAACTTTATTCATCTGACCTCCAACAGTGTGACACACAATTGAGTGTGCTGGCCTGTGTTAAATCTATTAGTATATCAAGGCACAATGTAGGTGTTTCTCATCTAAATGACCTCTGGCTTTTGAGTTTAAGAACATCCTGTTCCTCTACACTTTACACCAGATTTCACACTGATTGAAGGCCACCACCCACATCTCACATTTTACCTTTCATTATTCAGTGCAGACCTGATCTCACTGAGGGTAAACTTTTCCCAGCACATCATGTCAATCTTCCCTGCAGTTTATGTGACACTGATCTCACCTTTATACCTGATCATTGAAAGTTTGGGACAAATTGAGCTGCTCCGTATCATTTTCTTTCTGAGACAAAGAACTCTGTACATTTAGGTTCAGGACAATATCCTTCACTTATCATTGTTCACAAAAAAATAAATGTTCATACTCTGAGGGCATAGATATTTTGTAGCAGCGTTTGAATGACTTCGATATGATGTTACAGTAATGAGTCAGTCCAGACTGTAATGTTGTGTGTTGACCTGTGGGGGCAGTAATGAGTCAGTCCAGACTGTAATG